>APFE030902681.1:1415-262712 GCA_000404065.3 Pinus taeda | reverse complement strand
TTTATAAATTACTAATAGTAACTTTTAAGCTCCAGGTTTATGATAACCCATGGTAATACCAAGATCTTACAAGATTTTATAATTGAGTAAAATATTCACCATGCATGGTGGGAGATTCGCCAAAAAATTATATATACATATTATATTATTGATAAAATCGCCTTCCATTTTTCCTATATACCATGGAGATTCGCCCATTTATTATACTTACAAATTTAGGGGGGCTTGTTAAAATTTTCCCTGGTCTGAATATACGATGACATTAAATTAGATTATTTTAGTTAATTTTAATAATGGATAGAGATTCAAACATTAATCTAAATGTAAATCACAACAACATATCATATATATAATCATCCTATATCATAAAAAAAAATCTCGTTACAAGAGATATATTTCCATTATTCACAAACACAACCAACATACATACGAATAGAAATATGATCAATGTTCAACCAAGTGATCTCAATGCCCCAAATTTTCTGAATTAAAGATTCGACCTACTTGCCTTCTTGTCTCCTCAAAGGTGTTGTTGGGATTCCTCAAGCATATACAACCATTCACAAATATTCACTAAAAAAATCTATCTATAAAATTTCAAGGATGTCTTCATACATGTATTTTTCACTAAATTTTTCTATTCTCACAAAGCAGTGGGGCTTCATTGCTAGCAAATATCTTGTTCCATCATCAAAACAAGCTTCCACTTGTGATTTAGCCCGTTATTTCTTCATTTTTCTAAGGCCTTAGAATCAAACAAACAATTTACTAGTCTAGCATTAACATTGTCGACTCCTAAAGCAAGGAAGTTTTCATTTAAGGATTGTCATGATGATGTTCGACAGTTGGCAGGCTCTACATAGTGAATTTATCAGATTTTGATGTGTTGCATACATTCATTTAACACTATGCAATCCAAAAAGAACCATAATTTTTTGTCTGACTATACTATTATAGTAAGTTAGATTGTTGTAATTGATATTAATAATGGAGAGATATTCAAGTATTAATCTAAATGTCCACCATAACAACATAACATATATATAATCATCCTACATCATTAAACAAAAAAAATCTAGCTATGGTGTGTTGGACGTCTTTATAAACTCAAAATATCCCTCTACTAGTGAAATATATCTTTTTTGCGATTGATGGTGTTAAAATTAAGATTCATTAAATTCAAACACTGATTGGAATGTTAATATCTAGAGTCAATATCATAGGCTCTCACTTCCATTGCAAATTGTTATTGCAAACTTCCATAGGCTATTTTTTGTTTGTGGTGGAGTGTTGAATTTACATTAAAACTCTATTCATAACAATAGTGCTTCATAAGGCTCAATATATGTCTGGAATATTTGCCAATCTTGAAGTCAGAAATAATGTGGAAGTTCCTATATTTATGCCTTTGCACTATTTCTCTCTCTAGCATTAATATGACTTGATGGTTTTGTCTGTTAAAGTTGATTCATATTACCTTGGAGTTAGCTTGGTTTGCATTGATGTCTCATCCCACCACATAATCAATGTTGCATATTTCATGCAGAAGGTTGAAAATAAGACATATAATTGGTCGACTTCCTACTTTATATGTATTCTGGACATCTGGTGGTGAAAGTGGATCCACTAGTTGAAGCTTAAAACATGAAATAGTGTTAGAACCTAGAAATGCTACTAAGAAAAGAAAAAATTAGTTAGTATGCTAGAGGAATCAAATATATTAAAATGGACCAAAAAAACTCAAAATTTTATTTAGTAAGTTTGGTGAAATAGATGAACAAGATTGAAATAGATGTTGATAAAGAGTAAATGATAATTCAAAGCCATTCAACTTCCTTCATTTGTAATGAAAGTATCATTTTCTCTTCTGCAGAAGGTTAAATTTCGTTCCATTTAAAAAAAGATATGCTTTTGTGGTAGGATCTCGTATTGACTAGATATATTTCTTTATCTGATACGAACAAATTTTTAAATCTTATAATCCTAGGCACTCTTTCAGTCCCATAGATATAATGGCCATTGGTTGATCCATCACGAAGACCCGAATAAACCCTCCAGGTGACCCTCTGATTTCTAGGAAGCTTCCCATATCTCTAGGCCTCATAAAACATGATACTCTTGCTCAATGTTGCACCATAGTCATGAGTAGGTGTTGCAACTCTAATTTAGAGTGCCAAACTCAAAACATATAGATATGAAGCCATTGAGAAACTCAATTGAAATAAACTATGTGGACCCACTTCAGATAACACCCCCTTTTGAGCACCCTAAATCTAGCTATTTATGATAGGTTAGGATGCAATGGATTAGGAGGAGCAATCACTACAAGAATAATGCAAAAAGCTAAGTTAATGTTGGGAATCAATCTCAATGTGAATCAAGTGAAGATATATGAAGCCAAAATGTCGTCTCAAATAAATCATATGATAAGTCATTCTCAAAAGTAATGTCTTGGAAGACTAATGCAATTCACTCCAATAAAAGGAAACTCCAAATGACTAGATTTCAATGTGGGCAAGCTAAGAAATCTAACCTCCACGACTAGCTATCAGGATTGAGATTAAAATAGTTCACCATATATATCTTTATGCCCTAAGACATCATAATTGCACTCATCAAAATGCCTCTCAATAAAAACAAATCTTAGAGACTTCCAACAACAAACGCCCACAACAATGGACAATATAGCTTCAGCAAAAGAGGAACAATGCCCAAAACCATGCCTAAAACTAGAATAACGCAGTACATAACTTATGCATTATAAAGATGAAGAAAAATTTGCAGAACCAAATGAGAGCATTGCTTAATTAATTAGCAACCAACACCAAAACATACCACATTATCTCTTGTCACTGCTTAAAGATCAAAAAGCCACAATACTAATCAATGGAAGCACTTGAGCAAGGTTGACATACACACAATGACTATGGATTGTGGGGTCTTCTTCACAAATTCAAGAAACGAGGAATGAGGATAATAGGATCTTAGATGAGTGATGAAATGCTAGAGCAATGAGGAAAATATATTCACATCGTTGGAGGAAATTTCCCAATATCTGATAATTAACAGAATTTTATATTATTTTTTGAAAATATAGTAACTATTTTTCATTAATTCCATTGACAAACTAGTTCGAAGTTCCCATTAATCTTCCTTCTGACATTTCTTCACAATCACTGTCATACTAGTCAGTGAACATTAAATTCCCCAATCTACTTCAACCCCATTGATAATTGACCTTAATTCTTAGCTACCAAATTACATAAAACACCCATTTCATTTTCTCTACTAATTTTTGTATTCTTACCATTAGAAAACTAGATGACAGCAAATAGTGAAATCTTGAACTATTGGCCTTTAACAAAAAAAAATCCCCTACATATATCTCAATCCCCTCCTCACATTTCACGTGATCATAAATACATTAAAAATTCCATTTCTCAAAAAACCTTCTACCTTTTTCCCCTCTTCCAACAAATGCAGTTTATGCTAAGTAGCTACATATAAATGGCCTATAAACGCTTATACTTACAATGAACTTGATTTTCATTCTCCCAAACTTGTAATTTTACTTAATGTGTTTTTCAAAGTAGATTTTGAATTATACGTGTATTAGATGGTGGGCGATTTTTAAAATAGGCTATTAGTCTATGAATTATTCTAGAGGCAATCTTTTGGTAATGGATTATTGTTACTTTGTTACTTATCATTGTGTTTCTCACATGGAGTTTGGATCATGTATTTACTTCACGCATCATCACGATTGAAGATGGGGACGTACATATCTTTCAATTTCTCTTTGATGGTTGTGAAATTTCTCCTTTTGGAACAAATATTTGTTTTATTTTAGTATAATGGACCTCATTTCAATTAAGCACACATGAAAGAGTGAATGTATATGAAGTTACATTGTGAATGAATTTACGAATTAAGTAATTTAATGAGGTTAATCTAGTGAATTTGTAAAGTTGGCTTATCGAGTGATCATATGTTCCACAAAAAATTGTTTTTAGTTAATAAAAAAAGAAAAAGAAAAAGAAAGTCACCGAAGGTTTCCATGTAGGCCATGCTCCATGATATGGATTATTAGTTTGAATTTTCCATATATATGTTCTCCCTCACGATAGATTTCACTTGCACTTGACCTTATTGACCACATCACATTAAAGTGATCCTTGTTAGAGTTGGCTGTGATTTTTATTTCCTGCAATGATTGATAACGATTCTTTTAACCAAAAGAAATTTCATAATAATGATAACCAAACTAAAAGGAAGTTCACACTCCTTTACTTCACACTACTTTTTTTACTTAACACTCTTTTTTTCTTCTTTTCTCGAAGATTGATCATGGCTCAACTCACATATTTCCATCAACCATTCCACAACCTTTGACTAAATGGCTTGGGAGGCACCTTATCCTCAATGTAGTGTACTACCACACTCAACCAAGAATATATTATCTCAAACCCTTAACGTAGTTTGGAAAATTTAATACGTATTTCGCTAATGGAAAATTCAAAGAAGTAAGAAATTAGTTTTAAATGGAATTTTCACCGTCACCAAAAGTTTTGAAGCCGAACACAACAAATTTTGTAGTCCTTCATATGTAACATAAATAACCATGGAAGTCAAACACAATTTTTTCTAGTCCTTCATATGCCACATAAATAACCATGGAAGTCAAACACAACAAATTTTCTAGTCCTTCATATGCAACATAAATAACCATGGTAAATAAACGAAATTAATGCATCACCTGAAGCAATGATTGGATTCAACTAAATTATACATGACTTCATTATATATACGATGTAACTATAAAAATCACTGTAGTCTTAGGGAATACTTTATGAAACTCAAGGGCATGTGGAACCAATATTTAGGAAGTGTTCTCACATGATTATGCACATAAAATGTTTGCGTGTGTTAGAACTCAACAAATAAATCTTCATGTTGCTTCATGATAATGTTATCTTTTGTTAAGTTTGGAAGCTTGAAAAATATCAGGTTTAAAAATGAAAATGTTTGTGTGCTAATTAAACCAGACACAACAATAATGGAGATAACTTGGACCCTGTCCACTATATTAATATCAGTGAGAGAAAAACATAATCATAGCTTCTGAGATAGGGGTGGGTCATAGTGATCTCGTGTTGATTATCGTCATCTTCAAGGGAAATGTGTTGTTGGGAACACTCTTTAGCCTTATGTTTGCAAGTACCTTTGTGTCTTAGTTCTTTAACATCCTCTGGTGTCTTGGTTTCTTTTTTATATATCATTAAAGTTCTATATTAATTTTTAGGTGATCTAGAAGAACTATATGAGAACTATGTAATGGATTTTGTGTTGGCTCCATCATGTCCAGTCTATTTGTTGAATTTCCTACTCAACATGATTTTGATATTTAATCACTATAACAGTTATAATGCCTATTTTTGTCAATTTTTACTATATCTATATACAATTTTTAAGTAATTAAGTGATTTCTTTCATCTCCAATTGTATTAGAGGAGCCATGGAACATTAGGACTTTGGATTGATACTTTGTTTAGTTTCAAGATTCAACAATCAACTTTGATGGCATTTTTTTGATGGTTGATCTTATTAACCATGTGATTTTTTTCCTTGTTCTAAAGAAATTATGTTTTGCATTTATTCGATATTTCTGTGCAAGAAGAGCCATTGAAACCTAAAAGACTTTAAAAAGTTTAATAATTTAATTAAATTTTAGAATTCAGAATTTATAAAATTTCAAGATCTGATTCTCTAAAGGGTGCTAGTTCAATGGAAGAGAACCTTCTTTACAAGCATGTGGTTGGCGGTTTGTTTCCATCATGCCCTAATATTCATATGTAATGGATGAAAAATGAGGTGCAATGTAGAATGAAAAGAGTGATGCAAAAACAAATGCAAAAGTGGATGTAAAAAATGTCTTAAACTTGAATGTAACACTAGACACAAAACAAGACCCAAAGGTGGGCATAATAGAAGTCGTAACATATGATGCAAATTTGGATGCTCAAAAGGATGTGAAATCTGATGCAAGAAACAATGTTAAAAATGATGCAAAATTGGATGCAACAAGTGATGCAAAATATGGTGAAAAATGGGATGCAAAAAAGGGAGACAAATCATATGCAAAAGTGGATGCAGAAAATGGTCCGAAGAAAGATGCAAAAATGGGCACAAAAATGTATACAAAATTTGGTGCTAAATCAAATTCAACATATAGTGCAAAGATAGGCACCGAAGATGGTGCAAAACTAGATGCAATAACTAGATGCTAAAACCGACACAAAATGGATGCAAAAAAGGTGCTAAATTTGATGCAAAAGGCATTGTAACATTGATGTCAATGATGGTGCAAAAATGGAAGCAAAGAATGACACAATAAGAAACTAAAAATGATAAAAAAAGGATGCAAAAAATGACACAAAAGTAGAAACAAAACTTGTCATAAAATCAAATGCAAATCTTGGTGCAAAATTTGGCACAAAAAGTAATGTATAATATGTGTAAAAAAAGATGCAAAATCTAGCATGAGAATTGACGCAAAATTAAATGTAAAAAATTGAGACTTTAAAAAATCTAAATAAAACCATATTTAGGATCAGGTTGCTCCTCCCCATTGTAAAAAAAATCCACTAAAATCTGGCCCTAAATTCAATGCAAAAGGTGGTGAAAAACTAGAAACAAAAACTTCTGGCCCTAAATTCAACGCAAAAGGTGGTGCAAAACTAGAAACAAAAACTTGTTGTCAAATTAGATAGATTGCAAAATTGAAAATAAAAATCCTCTTTAAAACTAGATGCAAAAAGTGATATAAAGTTAGATGCAAAACCTGTCAAAAAAAAATGGGTGCGAAATATGATGCAAAAAGGATGTAAAATATGGTGGAAAAAAAGACTCAAAATGTGGCACAAAAACTGATGCTCTAATTATCCTAAATAGGTTCATTTAATCTTAATTCTTTTATAATAAAATTCGTAATTGTGAGCGTACTATGTATGAAATAGGAGTGGAAATATTAATTGACGATTGAAAACTTATAGGGAGTATGCAATTATTTCATTGAACCTTAAGTTGAACTACCCGCCATCGTACACCTTTATCCAATTTATTATCATTGAAATAATTTCAGTTTCTCACACGCCATATAAGCACTTCTAATGAGTGCGTCTCAAATAATATAAGAATGTAAAAATGTATTCATAGGAATTTTGGTTATCCATCACAAGTTAAAAGGGGAAAAAAACAATATTACACACATTAAATTATGTCACATTAAATAATCCCGGTGGAGAAATACTAAAACAGATGGAGTTCTACTTCTAGATTACAACAACACAAACAGATAAACAGATGGAGTTAAGCTAAGTAATCTAAACATAGACTTTTTCTAAGCTGTCACGTATTGCAAACATAAATAAAATCACCGGGTTAGTCCCCAACACATCTTCACGTTCAAACTGGAACAGTACTCTCTGATTTTACGAATTCTAGGAGAAGTCCTCCAATTCTCCATATAACTCCTCCAATTCTCCATATAGCTGAGCAGATATCCAATCCAAGTTGTGCAATTCTAGAGTTTCATCCTCATTCTCGTCTTGACCCGTAGAATGTTTAAACATGCGAATCATCTCTTCTGCTATATGCCAACTTTCTCCGAGGATATGAGCAGCTGATCGGCCTTCTGTCATAAATATATCTTCGACAAGAGAAAGACCCAGTTCAAGGGCTTCACAATTATGCCGGCCCTCGGCTTCGGCTTCAAGCAACTGTCCGTCACCGACATCTTTCATCTCTTCTGATTTATTATTTTCTCTAGCAATGCAGATAATTAATGCTTTAACAAACATTTCTGAGTTAACTGGATTACTGAAACATCGCGATCTCCGCAGAATAGAAATCGCGTGCTTCAAGTCTTCACTGCTAATATCCCATGCATTCGTTTGACACAATTTCCTTGTAACAATGACAGAACCCATACCTGCTACATAAGTTAGGTATAATTCTTTTCCAAGGGTTTTCTCAATCTGGGCACTCATCTCATCAAAAATTTTACAAAACATTTTTAACATAAGGGAGTAGATTTTCACATTACTTTCGTTATAGAGATAGACAAGGTCCGAATACCCGACAATCATTTTGACATAACCCTCAATCACGAGAACTTCCCTGGGTTTTTCTATATCATATATATCCAATGGTTTTAGGCCTATAACATCAATCGCCCTGGTGATTTCCTTACAGACATCCCATACGGCCTCTTTGATGTTCTCTTCTATTGAATTGTTTATCAGAAGCATCCTTATTTGAATGATCAGTTCGTTCAAACATCTGAAGCCATGTAAAGATCTGAACGTTTCTATGTTCTTCCAATGAAACTGACAATACATGCGCAGTAGATTAATTTTTTTCCACATTGCCGAACACTGTATATTCGTTGTCAGATTTTCAGACAAAGTTTTCTTTAATACATCCAAATATTGGTTCATATCTCCCTCTTCCAAAACTTTTGTATACTCCTCTATTACATCTATCTCTGCAGGTTTACACTTAGAAAATTTCTGAAGTTCAATGTAGTCTTCCATTTCCTGCCTCAATTCTACTTGAGGAATGACAGTTTTCGCGTTGAACCATCGTTTAGTAATCGGGTTCTCTGCTTGACCATTTGGTTTGTTTTCCCAAATGGTCTCTAAAGTTTTTCTATTATACAGACTCTGAGTGGGATCTTGGTCAAGCGGTAATTTAACTGGATCGTAGGCAAACTCGTAGGTAATGATGTCCATATATCTCTCTGGAACCAATTTCCTCTCCATTTCAATATGGTCTTCATTTCTTGCCCATGAATTCGCTGGAGCCATTATGAGCTGCATGCAAAACAGTGGAATACCGAACCAGTTAAAGCAGAAAGACACAGATAGAAACACTGTTACACGCCAAACACCAGGTTTGAATAAAAGTAAAATACCTGAATTACAATGCTAATGAAAATCGGCAGAGAAATGCTTCCCGTAAATTCTGATTATGGAAACTCCAAGATATCTGATCACGCTGAAATCACTTTCGTATCGATAACCTTGTGATTCAAACGATATTTTTTAATGTTTATTTATAACAATACGAATGAAAGAGTAAAGCGTCAGGCGATGGTCGGCTACTTTTGATCGATACTGGTCAATTTAAGTGGTGGCCCTTTCAGTTGTTTGTTGTGACCATTTCTAACATATTTGCGTCTAGATATGGTTCATTGTTCGGAGTTGAGGGGTCATTCTTACCGTCGTTGTAGATTACTTGAATGGTAGGATCTAAATGTAGTTATGCAATTGAAATAAGCGGAGCTAAATGGTTCAGTGGATAACTTGGAAAGCACGGAGTCTATGACCTGGAAAGAAAATATGAGCGTATTGGAGAGTTAACGTCTCCATTGGTTCTTTGGAGAGTTAAAATCTCCTTGGTGTGTTGTGGACATTGGTGACGTGCCAATGCTGCACTTAATGAAGTTGGTGGGTTTTATTCCACGTCATAGTATGCTAATTTGTTATGGGGTTGTTTTGTTTTGGGTCTTAGTCTTCATTACGGTTTACATGGCAAGGTTATTGTAATTAGAATGTTTAGGAGACAGATTTAGTAACGATAATCAATTTATTTATTATTTTTATAATTTATCACGTCATGATATATTTTATATAATGTGTTAATTTATTTTAAATCGCATGGATTGGTGTAGAAGGTTATGGGTATGTTTTTAATTGGAATATTTTATTATATGCATTAAATTAAATAGATGGATGGTTTGAGACACATTATTTATTTATTTATTTTATTTATTTTTATTTTTTTGTATATTTTGATAGTTAATGTGTGGAGAGATTAGAGCAATTAGCTTGTGTTGTTTATTTCAAGTATATATTTTGTTGTATTGGTGATTTAGGGTATATATGACTTGGGGACGATGACATAAAACTTCATTGTATCAATGCCAAGCTCTTTTCATTGCTGCTATGACTTCTGATTCTTTATTATAGATCTTTTCTTCATCTTCAATCTCCAAAGGGTCTGGATAAGTATTGGAACCTTCTTTGTAAGCATGAGTTGTCAAATCTTTGTGTTGGTCTACAATTCCTTTACTACTACATCACATCAGAAATTTCCTTTTTGAAACTCTTCTTAATGACCTCCTTAACATAATCCTACCATGGTAAAAAAGTATCACCTAGAATTGAGTTTCACTCGTACAATACAATATCAATCCAACAATGACCTATTCTATTTTGGTTTTCTCATGTAACATATTGACTATGATGGGACAGTATGTGAGGGCTTGAGAGAACGGGTTCAGGAATTTCGTGTTTGAGCATGAAAGGGACCAAAGGATGACCATGTTATCCACTAGAACTGCACAATGATTAATAAGGGTCAGCTCATCAAGTTTGTTCATAATGTGCAAGTCTAGGAAACAAGGGTGAGGAGATTTCTCACTGAGGATGAGCAGTGTACAGTGCTCAAGGAAGAGGATGTAGGGATTTTGTAGTTGAGTTCTATAGGGGTAGAGGGTTGACCCTTCTATCCACTAGAACTATATAATTCACAATAAGGGAAGGCTCATAGTGGTTCTATGCAGTGGGTAAGTCTAAGAGACAAGGGTGAGGAGGTTGCTCCCTGAGGATGCACACTGCGTAATGCTCGAGGAAGAGGAAGTAGCGATTGTGAAGTTAGTCTCTAAAGGGACCAAGGAATGACACTTATATCCGCTAGAACTATGTAATGTGACTTTAAGGCAAGACTAGACAAGGCACTACAGTAGCAAGAGAGGCAAGTCTAGGCACTATAACTACACAATGCATAGTGATTGAGGAGAAGACTCTGTGATTTTGAGCTTAAGCACTGCAATGGCTTTGATATGGACCTACTTTCTACTAAAACTATTCAATGTGCAATAGAAGGCACATGTGGTGAAGGGATTGTGAAAAATGTTGGTCTAAGTAGTATAAGGTCAGGTCACCATACCTTGGGGCTTCTCACTACACCACAAAGGGATGGGAACCTTTTTGTTTTGAATTTTATCATTGCAAGAAGATAAAGAAGTCCTCACTATAAACTCTAAGTTCTCAATGCATAATACATGGAAAATCTAGTCAAGGCTTTGTGCAGTGAGGTAGTATTAGCGACAAGAGCTCAATGACTATGCTATGAAAGTGCTCAATGCATAATAGTGGGAGTTTTCCTCAAGAAAGGCAGAATGTGCAAGTATAGGAGGTAAGGTTTTCATCACTAAAGCTTATTAATGCATAGTGCTCATCACCTTGTGGAGGATTAGTGTTTTTGTAACTTGCACTAGATGGGAGGAGCAAGAAGAGCTCCAAAATGGATAACTGTGGGATCAATGGAATAAGAGAGGGAAAGACATCCAAACAAGTCCCAAATAGATGCCACACATATGTATATAATCAAAAATAATGTTAAAAAAAAACTAGACTATAAAATATCAACGAGCATACCTTGAAATGACAACAAAGTGACACGTGTTTATGAGCGTGACAATTAAAATGTAAAATTGCAACATTCAAAATACAAGTGGCAACATAAGTGTCAAATTCAACCAAAAGGTGTGTTATTCCATAGGAAAGTGTCCAACACATATTTTAATGATGAATAACATCACCTAGTGCAAGATATTGCATTGGAGCTACCTCTTGATGATGCCCCATAGTTCTCTTAATATGTGTGAGAACGAACAAAATGGGTTCATGGATGGGTGCAAGTGGCAAACAAAAATGAAAGAAAACACACAAAAACACATGAAAGAGTGAAAATAGAAAAAAAATCACATTTGGGAAAGATATAGCAAGCGAAAAAAAAACACGTAAGAGAAAAAGAAATTAAAAGATAGAGTTGCAAAAGAAGAAGAGACAGTTGAAAAACTCACCTGAAAGATGGTGCATTCACAACCAAGAATGAGATAATGTTCCTTAAATTGAAATAGTGCACAAAGCTCAAAAGTTAAAGAAGAATATAAAAATGAGCTCTATACTAGACTCTTTATAAAATGAGAGCATACACGTAATTAGAGTTGAGATTAGTGAGTGTGCTTTGTGTACATAAGGAAACTAGGAGCCAAGAGTGAATTCTCTAACTTGAAGAAATACACTCTCACTGTTAATAAGGAGTGTGGAATCACTAGCTACAGGTTATTCCCTTAAACTGACATTGATAAAGATATAATCACTTTCACGGGTAGCTACATAATCAACTATTCACAAGGAGTGCACAATGGATACCTTTGGGAATTGCGTAGTCACTGTTTCTAGAGACTGCACAACCACTTTCATTGAGGACCCTCTAATCACTGCGGCTAAGAGATATGAAATCACTATCACTAGGGACTTCACATTCACTATCACCAATAATTTTGAAATCAATACTTAAGAGAGAGTGCACAACAATGAGATTGTGAGGTATGCTTAGCATTTCTTGCGGTGTGTTCCTATGAAGACATTAATGGCCAAACATGTGAAAACAAGTAGTTCAGCACTTAGAAGTCCCAAATGCATACTTGAAAACTATATAGCATGATCAGGCATGACCCTAGTGGCTTGAAATAAACGATGGCACAACCATGAGGAGGGTCCAAAATTTTGATGAAGGAACAATTTTTGAGGGTGTTCATTGCAACAACAACACTTAGCAACACAATGGAATAACTCCAACTTCTCTATTTAGGTCTAACCTAAAGAATGAGGTCTATCCTTCTAGAAGTATTGCCACATTCTATTTATCACTCTAGCTTCTGTAGTTAGCTTAGTTACATATGTCTTCTCTTCTATTCCTCTTATCTGATTAGCACATTTCTCAAGATTAGTCAAACATCAGTGGTTTCGATTAGGGAGTAGGAGTATGTAAATTCCACACGTTTAAGATGTTTATAGTTTTATTATCATCTCTAGTTTTCCTCTATTGCCAACAATCCCATTTAGTACCATGATGGAGTCAGTTCAAGAAATCACAAGAATTGGTTCACTATCAATAGGCATGTTCAATACCCTGACAAAGTTGCTTGCTTCACCCCTTTGTGGAGGAAGCTTTTCCATTATTTCACCCTATATTTAATTTTTTACCTTATTCTTATTAACATTTCATAGGAATTTATTTTTTCAAAGGATGAAGAGGCATATTGACTTCTTTAACAAGAAAGAGAGGTTGTTCCTTTTCTGGCAGATACTTTTATATACACATCTCTAAAATTAGTGAGCCCACTTAAGTTTTTCCTCCTTTCCCTTCTCTACTTGGTTGTGATGAAACATTAAAACAAATCAATATAAGGGCTGATTCAAGGAATGAATATCCTATAATAGATATGGTTATCTTATATCTTCTTGAGCTTTCACTTAGGATAGAATGTATTTTTCGTATGTGTGTCATTGACTTTAAAAGATATTTAGTCCCAAAAAAAGAAGTAGAGAAACTATAATCCAAGCATTTCTAGCTATGAGAGTTTTCCTTATAAAGTTCTTCCACATTACCATAGAGCCAAACAATATTAGTATCATACATGGTCATGCTAAACAAAGACAAAATAAAAGAGACAGGACATAACAAGTAAGACAAAAAACATAAAAATAGAGAAAATGTAACGTTTAATATGAAAAGAAGAATGCAAGTATGGTGTGAAGCGGAAGAGAAACTAAAATGCATCTAAACCTAAATCTAACCTAACTCAGTAGAAGGTTAGGGCTAATTGAAGTGAAACTTCGAATGCAACCATAGAAGTTGTTCCTGACTAGTAATATGAAAGATAAGAATGAGTTAATACCTAAATAAAACAGTGTATAGATGTAAATATATTTACCTAGATTACCTATGTGTAAGGATAAAGATCCAACCTCCAAACTTACTACACTAGATATGATGGTAAATATTAATACCTTAGAGACCCTTCTCAAACATACATCCATACATGTCAATCTCAAGATAGTGTTGGGTCTTAATATTAACAATTGAAATTGTCATATATGATTCCTCCAACAAATCAACAATTAGACCATAAAAACAACAAACTCAAAAAGATATAAATCCATAAGAAAGATCAAGCGGATGAAACATAAACTGATCTTGTTCAAAAACATCATCGAGACTACGAGGAAGAGTCATAACCATAAATAAAAGCTAAAGTGCTCCAATTCCTTGACTAGGATATGAACAATCAAGAAATGAATGAAATATAAACCAACAATTGTCATTAGATATGTTAATGAAAAGTAATTAAGGTGATGAGACTTTGTAAGGCTGATATATTGATTAACCTTGACAGTTAACGTATGAGATGTTCCATTATTGAAATACGAGGATGTGTTCGAGAGATTCTACAAGAGATTCAAGTTAGAGAATTTTCCTCCTCACATGATAATACTTATAAGTGATTGGTTCCTCCTTTTCAATATAGGAGATCATTATTTTGTATCCAATTATAGATTGGATAAGAAACACAAAAGTCAAAATGATTAACATTTATTGTTTATTATAACAAGTTCCAGAAAACAAATTAGGATACAAATAATAGTGAAGCTAGACTGACAAAATATTAGAAGAGTGCATTAAACTAGATCCAACATTGATATCAGCTTGAGGAATTACATATTCCAAATTACTAAATCACTTGCTAACCCTTAAGGACATATATTGTGCTAGGAACATAATCAACTTCATAAGGTATAGTAGAAAGATAAGAAGTTGATCATGCATGGAAGGATTAGACAGGGTGGAATATTTCCACTTATAATGATCTTTATTATTGTTTACAATTAGAATAATAGGATTTAAAGTTTCTTGCATCAACAAAGGATATTCTCTCCAAACCTAGGTATGATACATGGAGCTTGCATGGAGGATTAACCAAATAGGATAATTTTATCGCATCAAAATCCCTATCTTGAGGATTAAAAAGGTTAACTTGAAAATGTTAAAAATACTTCAAGAGGGAGCTCCTATTGAGTAAAACAATAGTAAGGAAAAAATAAATAAGGAAAATTTAGATCTAATATAGTTTGGGGATCTCATCACAATTGTGAGAACTTGATGTAACAATTAGCAAGAGCTAAAGTTCCTCCATTCCTTGAGAATTATATAAAATTTCATATGATATGTCATCAAATTTGGATATCTTAGAGACATATATCAATAAATATGTACACCTATCATTAGATGTGTTGTTAAAAATATTGTTAATTCCCTTGACTTGATCATATTTAAGATTTATCATATGAAACTTTATGTGGGTAAAGAATCTAGATGAAACAGTTGGAGGGAGTCCTTGAACATCTATAACATCTTCCTCGTCACTTGTAAAATATTTAGAAATGAAAAAATCTTGAACAACAAATTCATATTTTTCATCTTCTAATTGTGAAACTTCACCATCCTGTACCTAACTATAGTAAAATACAACAATGTAAAGATCTAAATGATTGGGAAAATGTGTTCGTGTAGCAAAATCACTGAACATATCATGATATAATGGAAATTGTATCGAAGATTAAGGAAGATGAGAATACCCATATAGAGACAGATCACTTGCACTTGAATTAGACTTAGATTTCAAATCCCACATAGTCATATAAGCTTGCAACAACATTTGATCATCATGCATGTTATTCTCATTAGAATTATTTGAACATCTATTATCAGCCTAGAGAAGTCCTTGATCATGAAATAAAGGAGAATGTAGGAGAGTATCATGAGGAGGCTTCAAATTACTTGAATGAGCTGGACATTCGTAATGATCAAAGAATTATATATCAATGTGATTTTGGGATTTCCATTTCTCTTCTTCAATAGAATATATTAAAGTTTCAAAAGCCTAATAATATCATAATTCTAGTTTGGTGTCTCATGAGGTCTGGGTTAGAGGAGCTTCAAGATCATCCTGAATGGAGAGATTCTCCAAAACCAAAACTGTAGTTTTCAAACTAGGAGGATATTTCTCAACATTAGATCGAAGCCTTGCAAATATAGGTCTTCTTTAGGTGCTAAAAGATCATCCATTTTAAGTAGACCTTCATCAGTTCTTGTATCAGTAATAACATGAACATCAGGGTGATGATTGTCCAAGCTTTCAACTTGAGTAAGGATTTTTAGATCATTTGAATAGTTATCAAGATCACAAGATGATTGATCATGAATTTGGCATGGAAGAATCTGAAAGAGGGAAGAAATATAGAAAGTTTCTTCACCCTTTTTCTCCTCTAGCTATGAGATATAGACACCTTGTACTAGATCACCATGTGAACTAAAAAAATCAGAATCAAAAGTATATAGAACAATTGTTGGTCCAATAGAATTGTTAAGGAAATCAAACTATCGAGGATCATGAGGTAAAAATGATGGAGGGTGACAAGTATCCTTTGCAGAAACACTACTCTCAATTGAATCAAGTTCACGATTAGGATTACACATACGAGTATTATCTTGAAGAATTAAAGGATTTGATTGAAAGGTATCATGAGATCCATGAATGTTCTTTTGAATAAAAATTGGTTCATGGGGAGAAGATGAATGTGGGATAAATGGTACAACAATTTGTTTTTTTAGATTTCTCTACTGCAACCTCAGCACGAGGGACCTCTTTGTTTGGTAATGATAAAGTGGGAGGGAAAGGAATAAAAGGAGTAATAGATTCCTCCTCTAAGAATGGACGTGCCTCATCATTGATAAAATTTGGAGCAAAAAAATCATCAAGAGAATATAACTCAAATCGTTTCAAGGAGATTAGAAACAAATGTTGAAAGTTCTTAGTCGTGATATCCCAATTGACATGTTCTTGAGAAAATTCATAGTAAAGGTGAGGAAAATGATCACGAAAAAACATCTAATGAATCATAGGGTTTCATTATAAGTTGATTTATTCTTTTATATACCTCTTTATAATCATACCTGTCAAAATATTTAGAAATCTCCTTAACAAGTTCCTCAAATGAATGAATACAAGCGAGTGTTAATGTATGAAACGAATGCTTAACATGACCTTAAAGTTTGAGGGTAAACAATTTAGCCTAAGCATAACTATATTGTATTCCATTAGTAAGGAAACATTGGATGAATAAAATCATATGCCAAAGCACGCTTGTTGGACCCCTTCCATCAAAATTTAGATGTGAAAATTTATGAATGATTTCCACAAGGATTGTAATATTTTATGTGTGTGAAACCCATCTCATGATTATGGTTTGGGAAGAATCCATTCAAAATAAGGGATTAAAAATAGACTTAATAGGCTCAACTTGTTATGTTGCCCTCCTTCCAGCACAAATTTATTGACGGTGTTGGAAGTTCGCCAACATACGAGCTCCCCCCAGTATGAGGTCCTAACTATCCCTCCCACCATTTGGAGTAGGAGCCAAATTTAGGTAATAGGCCCATACACCATAACTTAAATGTCTTCCTTGGATGCAATAAACAACATAAGAGAGAGTGTGCATACCCTTTGAAACAAGCAACTAATTTGAAACTATCAAGCATACAAATGCAATATATATAAGCTTCTTCCACAAAGGGAGTAGAAACAATGAGCCTCTAAGAGAAAATTAATCACATTATTCTAGCAAAGACACATGAGAGCATAAACAAAATAATTAGTTAAGCTGCAAAATAGTTCACATAGTAAAATTGATCATGAAATCAAGTAACACTGCACATTCACCAAGATATATAATAAAGGCAACAAAATAGTTCATTTTTCTATTATGTATGGACACAAACATGCACATAAAACATTAAACAAATAGTATTACAACATCCTGAATACATGCATGAAAATGAGTTAGATTTGAAAGCTTTAGATATTAAGTGGAATTTCCAACATACACAATTACGACAATGCAGCACTAGTGCCAATAGTGGAATGTTAAGTCACTACTTGTTCCTCCAAAGAATGATCTTGTCTCCTATGCCAAGCTAGAGAAGCAAAGGTGAAAAGTCATTTTTCTTGAGCTATGAAGGTGTATTGATAACAAATTAGGTTTGATCCGGATCTTTTCAGCTACTCGAATTAACCAATATCTTTTACTTTTGTGATGTTAGCAAAATTTTATGTGAAAAAGTATGGAAAAATGCATGTGCATACTTTGAAGAAGAATAAACATAATCACTATCATCAAATAAAAGAGCATAAAAAACAATGATAATGGAGTTCATCGAGTGTGTGTTATGTCTTCATGCCTAGCGTTAAGAGTGGGGAGGTCACTTCATTAAATGCTTCAAGATGATGATGAGTACATAGTATGGTCTTTGTCATTACAAGGATAAATCCCCTCAAATATAGTGGCATGTCTCTCCACATGACGTTCTCCTATAGGAACTCTCACTCATATGGGCCCTCATTCAGCAAGATAAGATAATAAATTCTCACATGATGTGGCATACAAATATCCCTCAACATAATGGTAACAAGGATCTCAATAGAAAAACTGTCATCTCATCCAATGAAAAGAAAGATATGGCATAAATACATCATATACCTCCACTTTCGGGGATGGCTTGAATTTGCAAATCTTTGATGCATAAACGAACATCATCATTCAATTCGTGGCAAAAAATTGTGTTGAACAACTGTGAAATTGACCCCTTTCTAACAGTGACAAAATTTGGGCCCTTGAGAATCTCGAAGATTCGCCCAAAGATTCCTTCCTGGAGATGGGAAAAAAATCCATTGCTCCGATGAAAATTATGAGCAGGCAATTGTGTTCCTTGTGAAATTGTATGAAAACGACTATAAAATTGGCATCATTCCTCTTCTCTGAAACACACGCCTTAAAGGGAATATTTTAGATTCTATAATATTTTCTAAAGAATCCTGACTGTTGGATTCTTCAAATTATGTTGCTCATATGAGGAAATGGACAATACCATAATGTTCCTTATTATATTATGGTTCATTTAAGCATAAACTTGGCATGATTATGTCACTATGAAAAATAACCCTCGAGGGAATCTTTTAGATTCCTCCAAGATTTTGCATGAGAATATTAGTGGAATATTATAAGGACTATTCACTTGCAATATTCTTCACCTCAAAATTCACATCCCACTGGGTGCAGTTCCAGTTTGCACCATGTTCTTCTCTCTCGACCTCCACTTCATTGGTCTGGCGAATGAATAATTGTGGTTCTTATATCAATTTGTGGGTGGATATAACGGAGCCTCAAGTTGGTTGGGTGGATAGAGGTGCTAAGGTCGAACCC
This sequence comes from Pinus taeda, assembly GCA_000404065.3. NCBI lineage: Eukaryota > Viridiplantae > Streptophyta > Pinopsida > Pinales > Pinaceae > Pinus > Pinus taeda. The sequence continues at coordinate 243,474 of APFE030902681.1, read as the reverse complement.
CTACCTCCTTCATTTCACATGGTTTTTTTTGGCAGTTTTGTTTTAACTGACGCTTGTAGTTTTGGCGTGTCATTCAAATAATAATTTTTTCTTGGTTTTTTTAGTGGTTTACTAACCATTGGTAGAGTTTTGGAGTTGGTATGTTATGGTTTATGGTTATGCTAATTTTGGCGGAGGCTTTGATTGTTAAGTTGGGTGGTCGTATTGGGCGGGCCATCCCTCCTAGCCGGCACGGGTTTAAACCTCACCGACTTATTTATCTAGACATTTCAACAAAATTATAGATGGAGGTTAGACCATTGCCATGGGCAGAGTCCCAAGTCATAGCCATGAACCGTCTCCCATAGTTTTGTTTTTATTTAAATATAAATATAATGGTTGGGGTGGCGAGGTTGGTGGATCACCATCCTTATTTAAATAATTTTTTTGTTTTTATATATAAAACAACAACAAAAAGTATTCAACTAGATTTAAAGGGTTACCAGACAAATTAAGGAGGCAATAAATTTTCCCTTCTTGACCACTGGATTCCATGTGCTAACCCTCTGCCAAATTGTTGTGTCATTAGTGACTGCCACTTATCATAGTTTGACTAGAAATTTGACCATGAATATCTTGAGCATACGAACTCAAATTTGAGCGTCCTTCATGCTATTACAATCATGATGATGAGGACTACGAATTGGTCTTAGTCTTACGCCAATCCAATGACTTTGATTTTTGAGATATTCTGAGCTACATCTAAATTTTGAGAATTTCTAGAACCTACTGGACCATTCCTCCCCACTAAGGAGCTTTTAGTCCTCCAAAAGCATGAACATAATCTGCAATAGTTGTGTCCTTGTCAAGTGACACTTTCAACATCTACATTCCATGCAAGCCTATGATACATTCCTTGCAAATTTCATACAAAACCAAACATTAGTCAAATAAACCCATACTCGCCAAGAGTTTATGAAACACACTCTATCATCAAGTTTACATCATAATGGAAAATAATACCCCAACTATCAATAAAAGGAAAAAACATCATCATTTCTTAATAAACGATGGAAAATACATCATCATTATTACGATTATATTGCAACACATGAATTACAAAATGTGGCTATGACAAGCTAATATATCTAGTAAAACCATCTCTTACTGCACAAAGAGAATGGGTCATCTCCCTATAGCAATTTCACTTGTTGAATATCTTCACCAGCTAGTTTCTTCATAGGTGCTTTATGGGCATGCAAAATCTGACACATGGCTCTTTGGTGTCAAACCTTGTTGCAGTCACAACAATGATTCTTTATCCTCCAAAATTTTTTGATCGTATTGGAAGGCGTATTCCTAGTGCGCCTCTAATAAGTGTCCATGGAATCTTGAATATCACAAGAATTTGATGAAATGATCTCATCATTTGTCATTGGTTGATTGTTGGTTGTCTTAGAGCATTCCAAAACATCTTTTTTGACATTACAAATTCTTCATAATGAGGCAATTCTTCCACTTTGATGGGATTCACAATGCCTTGGTCATTGATGCTATGGTCCTTTTCTTGATATGCCAGTTTCTTCAACAATTTTGATCCAATTCCCATAGAATATTTCTCAAAAACTGCGAGATCATCATCATAAAAGTACATGAAATTGAAGAATCACTTTTTACCTCAGTCTTGTTATGCTACAACTTTTCCAAGGTCCCCTCCTTGGATTGTAACTATTTTTGCAACCTTTGTTTCTCCTTCTCTGATTCTTGTAGGAGTCTCCTTAGTCCAATGTTCTCCACCTGAAAGTTTTGGTTGATTTGTTCGAGTTCTTGGAGTCATGCTACATTTGGTGCCCTTTTCATTTTTGGCACAATGTCTGTTGAAATATTTGTCTCTTTGCCTAAATCCGAATCCAAGTCAATGGGTCCATCCTATGAAATACGAAGAGTTGCAATCTTCATTTCATAACCCTATTTTGATCCCAAGTAATTGGTCAATCACCTACAAATCCAGAAGCCATGATCTTCTCATAATCCTTTGATTTAGATTTTTGGTCTTTTTCCACAATAACAAATATCTTTTGCTTCTCTTTTCTCTCGTTCATGCTAGGCTTCAATTCTAGATGAAGCTTTCAATAGTTCTGCTCATCATGCCCCTCTTTTCCCCAACGATTACAAGAGGTCATTGCTTCTCTTCTCTTAGTTGTTGCTTTCCTCTTCGGGCAGTCATCTTGCTCATGCTTCCGCCTACTTTGAGGATTTACAACCTTCACATTAGCTTCATCAAGGGAATTAGGTTCAAATAATAATAAATGAATGACAAAAATAATTATGAAAAGAGCCAATATATTTCATCAACGTCTCAGAAGTGTCTAGTCAAACATTCAATGCTAATGGTTGTTTTCTAAACTCCTCAGTAAAACTCTGAGAAATTTGACCTTTACTGTGTTTCAAATGTTGCCATTCCATCATGGCTTCATGTTTTTAGCCTAATGGGTGAAATTGTCCTCTTATAGTAGACACAAACTTAGACTAATATGAAAGAAATTTACGACTATTCTTACCACCTTTCTTCAGTTTTCCTTCTTACCAAAAGAGAGCGTTCCACTCAATGAAAGGGATGCTAGCTAGATCTTGGCTTCATCCTCTTTGATTTCTTGTATGCATAGATATATTTTAGCCTATCTTATCAAGTTATATAGATTTTCTGCATTAGATTCTGTTGGGTCCCTAAAATACTAGTGATTACACCATTACTATTGTAGTTGTACCCCTTATTAATATTGTTGTGTCCCTATTATCCCCATATTGTTATTACTGTGCCCCATAGAATCCCTCTATTGTTATTTTTGTGGCTTTATATTATTATTGTTAGGTCGACTAGGTTATATTGTGACTACTTAGACTCCTATATATAGAAAGGAGGTTTTGTCATTTGAATCATCCAAGAATTGTTCATTTATGTAATGTAAAGGAGGTTGCCCCCACTAAGAGGTTGAATTCTAAGGCATTGATCTATCTTTTCTATCTTTTCTTGAGCTGGTTTCATAACATTTGGTATCAGAGCTTTGGATTCTAGGGTTTCGCTGTTCCAAACAGGTCATCGTGGCATTTTCTCTATAACTTTGTTTTTGCGACGTTTCAGAATTTAAAAAAAAAAAAAAACCCATTTGAGAAGACATCATGCTGAATCTCAAGGCTAAATTTCAGAGCTTTTTGCGCTACATTTTCGGAGATATGATTTGAGGAAGTTGGTCCTTTTGCAGAATCTTGAATTACATTCAAAACAGGTGACCTGGGGAAAATTGTCATAACTTTCTCTCTGAGCATCAGATTCAAATTTCGTAAGAAGGTACAGAAAGAGGACAGATTTTAGTTTCTTGTATATATTTTGCAGAGCCAAAGGTCAAAACAGGGACATGTGGCACGTCGTACAAGTTCATTCTACTAAATTAGTCTATAATCAGGTCACTGTGGGAGATTTGGCATAATTCTTCATTGGAGAATCCAATTGGGATCAGACTGGTGGCATTGGAAAGAGGACACAGAGGGCTACCGTAGTTCACAATTTTAGAACTGGATGATCCAAAATTACAGAGATACATCAGAGGAAATATCGAGCTCCTACAAAGTGAAAAAAGAAAATGCAAACACCTAGTAGGTGACCTGAAAGCTCTAGCGTGACTCATGAAGAAGAGGAAGAAATGCAACATGATATATCAAAATTACGAGACCAAGTGAAACAAGTGTCACTTTCACAAAAAGGAATATAATCTAAGATGGATGGTTTAAAGAAAGGCGTAGAAGCTAAGATGCATAGTTTAAAGAAAGGTGTAGAAGCTAAGATGAATGACGTGGAAGCTAAGATGGACGATTTGAAGACAGATGTGGAAGAATTGAAGATAAATATGAATAAGTTGCTACAATAAAGGGTCACTAATGTTGAAAGGGTAGTAAAGGAAACTCATGATGAGAACAAAAGAAATGTTCATCATGATTCCATAGACTCTAATGTTGGATCAAAGATCCACCATATTCCAAAAATCGATATGAGGAAGTTTGATGGCGAGGATCTCACAACATGGATATTACAGATGGAGAAATTTTTCGATCTCAATAATGTGAAAAACACACAAAAGGTATGTATTGCAACTTTATATTTGGAACCAAATCAGTTTGTATGGTATCAATGGATTTGCTATCATAAACAAATTATGGCTTGGGCAATTTTTATGGAAGAATTGATAGCACATTATGAGGATACAAAAAGAAACACTTTTTTTAGCCAATTGATAAGTCTCAAACAAAAGGGTTTCAATAATGGAGCACATTGAGGAGTTCCAAAAATTGAACATAAGGGTAAAAAATATTCCAGAGGAGCATAGGATTGATGTGTTCATAGGGACTTTAAAGGATAATATCCAACATGATGTTCGCCTTTGGAAACCTGATTCATTAGAGAAGGCATTCAGGTTAGCAAGAAAAATGGAAAGCAAAATTATGGCAACCAAGAAGCATACGACTCACAACTATAAAGATGGAAGTGTTGTCCCTAGTCTTACACAACCTATAAGGTTGACACCATAACAATTGGAAGAAAAAAGAGCAAAAAGGCTTTGTTACAGTTGTGATAGTAAATACACTAAAGGTCATAAGTGTGCTGAGAAGAAATTATTCTACATAGATTGTGAAGAGGAAGAAGAAAAGGAGCAAGAAAGGTCAAAAGAAGAGGATATACTCCAGGAACAAAGCCTAGATGAAGAACAAATGAATCCGACCATATCTTGTAATGCATTGGCGGAATTACCACTCCTCAAACCATCAAGATAGAAGGACAAATCAAGAAGAAAAAGGTAATAGTGTTGATTGATTCAGGAAGTACCCACAATATTATTCATTGTAAGGTAGCAAAAAATTGAATTGCTTCCTATATCCAGCACCAGAGTGTCAAGTGATGATTGCAAATGGAGGAATAATAAATTGCTCTGGAAAGTGCCATAATATAAATCTATCCATGGGAGAATATGTATTGACTAGCCCAATGTTTTCCATTCCAATGGGAGATGCTGATGTTGTACTAGGAGTCCAACGGCTACAATCCCTTGGTACAATAGCTTTTAATTTTCAAGAACTTTTCATGAAATTTTCTACGAAAGGAAAGGAAGTTGAATTAAGGGGTATTCCAAGGAAACCAGGAAAAGTAATAAGCTATAATGGTATGACAAAGCTTCTAAAAAAGGAGCAAAGAGGTGTAATTGCACAATTATGCTTGCTAGATGTTTCCACATCAGAATCATCTATTTCTCCAGATCTCCAAAATGTCCTGGATAATCATTCCAATGTATTTGAGACTCCCAAAGGTCTCCCACCTATGCGTGATCATGATCATGCTATTCATCTGATTCCAGGAAGTGTTCCTCCGAACATCAAGCTGTAAAGATATCCCTATGTCCAAAAGAGTGAAATTGAATGTATGGTTGCAGAAATGCTAGATGATAGTATAATTCAACCGAGTCAAAGTTATTTCTCTGCTCCAGTAGTATTGGTGCATGAGAAGGATGGATCATGGCGCATGTTTCCAAATTATAGGGATCTCAACAAGCTCACTATTAAAGATAAGCTCCCCATTCCTGTCATTGATGAATTACTCGATGAATTGCATGGATCAATTTACTTCACCAAGTTGGATATTAGTTCAGGATATCATCAAATCAGAATGAAGATTGAAGACATTCCGAAACAACATTTAGAAGTCATGAGGGTCATTATGAATTTTTGGTCATGCCTTTTGGCCTTACCAATGCACCTTCAACATTTCAAGGTTTGATGAATTCAATTTTCAAACCATTCCTTAGAACATTTGTGTTAGTATTTTTTGATGATATACTAATCTACAACAAGTCTTGGAAGGATCATGTTGAACATGTTGACAGGGTGCTACAACTATTGGAGCAGAAACAATTATATGCAAAAAGATCCAAATGTTTCTTTGGAGTACAAGAGGTGGAATATCTGGGTCATATTGTATCTCATGAAGGAGTTAAGGTAGACCCTAGCAAAATTAAAGCCATTAAGGAATGGAGAATCCCCACATCCATAAAGAATCTACGAAGATTTCTCAGGTTGACAGGGTATTATCGCAAGTTTGTTAAGAATTATGGGAGAATAGCAGCACTTCTAACAACATTATTGAAGAAAGATGCATTTTCATGGACTCCAGAAGCAACAAAGGTCTTCGAACATCTTAAAGCGGAAATGTGCCAAGCACCAGTCTTAGCTACACTGGACTTCACAAAAACCTTTATTATGGAATGTGATGCTTCAAGAAATGGAATTAGTGCTGTTTCAATGCAAGATGAAAGACCCATTGCTTTTGAAAGTCGTCCAATCAAGGGAAAGTTTTTACACAAAGCTATTTATGAGAAGGAAATGTTGGCAATACTCCATGCACTTAAGAAATGGCGACCTACCTAATGGGAAGACACTTCAAGGTAAAAAAGGAATCAATGATAGCCTTAAATAACTTTCTAGAAACAAAGATTATCCTCTGAAGAGCAACAAAGTGGGTCACAAAGATGTTGGGTTATGACTTTGAAATCATTTACAAAAAAGGGAAGCAAAATGTGGTGGCAGATGCACTCTCAAGAAAGGATGAGGATGTGGAAGCGTTTTTGTGTGCCATTTCTATTATCCAACCAGATTGGATAAACGAAGCAATGGAGGAATGGAAGAATGATGAAGAAGTGTGGGCACTTATTCGAAAATTACAACAAGATTCCAGTACATCTGATACATTTAGCTAGAAAAATGATTCGTTATGGTACAAAGATCGCTTATACCTCTATCAGAATTCCCAACTGAAACAAAATATTCTTATTGAATTGCACACTTCTCCCTTAGGAGGGTACTCAAGATTTTTAAAAAATTACCATAGGGTTAAGAAGGAATTTTTTTGGGATGGCCTTAAATCGGATATTAAAAATTTTGTGGTGGAATGTTTGGTTTGCCAACAAAATAAAGTTGAAACAATTAAGACCCCTGTCTATTACAACCTTTATCCACTCCAAGCCAATGTTGGGAGGAGGTTTCAATGGATTTTATCATAGGTTTACCCAAGTCTGAGGGAAAGAGTGTCATCATGGTGGTAGTTGACAGACTTACCAAGTATGCACACGTTTGTGCATTATCACATCCATTTAAAGCTAGTACAGTTTCTACTGCATTTATGGAAACAATTCAAAAGCTACATGGAAACCCAAAGATTATTGTAAGTGACAGAGATCCCATTTTCACTGGAAATTTTTGGACAGAATTATTTTCTTGTCTTGTACTCAGTTAGCTCATAGCTCATCTTATCATCCTCAATCTGATGGGCAAACTAAGATAGTAAACAAATGTTTGGAATGATATCTTCGTTGCTTTGTATCTGATAAACAGACACAATGGGTCAAATGTTGCCTCTCGCTGATGGTGTAGTAACACTTCCTTCCATACAGCAAACAAAAAATGACCCCATTTATGGCACTTTATGGTATGAATCCACCATCCATCCACATCATATTAAGATAAAATTCTAAAGGGTTCAAGCAGTGAAACATCACATTGAACATCAACAACAAGGTCCTCCAACTCTTAAAGGATAACCTCGTGTTGGCACAGAATAGAATGAAACAACAGGCAGATCAACATCGCAGCGAAAGAAGTTTTGTTGTAGGTGATTAGGTGTTTCTACGGCTACAACCATATAAGCAAATGTCCCTCAAGCAAGCTAAGAAGGATAATAAATTACACCAAAGTATTATGGTCCGTACAAGGTGTTGCAAAAGATTGGTACTATGGCATACAAATTGGAGCTTCCTGCAGCTTCTCGATTGCACCCAGTTTTACATGTTTCATGTTTAAAGAAGGTTATAGGGACAAGCTCCCAGTTCAAACAATATTGCCAGAACTTGATGAGAAAGGAAAAATTATATTGGAACCGGAAGCAGTCATAGAAACAAGAACTCGACAGCTACGAAATCGATCAATTTCAGAGTATCTTATCAAGTGGAAGAAATTATCCGCTGAAGATTCCACATGGGAGGATGAGAATTTTATGCAGAAGTATCCAGAACTACTCAAGCGTTGAGGACAACACTTTTTTGAAGGAGAGGGGCATGTTGGGTCCCTATAATACTAGTGATTACCCCATTACTATTGTAGTTATACCCCTTATTGATATTGTTGTGCCCCTATTGTCCCCATATTGTTATTACTGTACCCCATAGAATCCCTCTATTGTTATTTTTGGGGCTTTATATTATTATTGTTAGGTCGGCTGGGTTATATTGTGACTCCTTAGACTCCTATATATAGAAAGGAGATTTTGTCATTTGAATCATCCAAGAATTGTTCATTTATGTAATGTAAAGGAGGTTGACCCCTCGAAGAGGCTGAATTCTAAGGCATTGATCTATCTTTTCTTGAGTTGGTTTCATAACATCCAGGTTCTAGAGACTCAGAGGGAGTCGAGTTCGAGAGGGATCTTGCAGATTCAAAGGGACACTCTACAGTCCAAGAAGCATACGTGGTCAGTGGGGAGCAAGGGTGCTCCTGCAACTGCCAAGAAGGAATCATGAAGAGAGTGGAAGACATTACATGATAAGGAGTACGGTGCTTCCAGCAGTGACAATGACACTTCTGGAAAGGGCGTAGTTCACTGTACAGGGATTATTGCGATTGTGAGCACCAGGAGTTGGGCAAGTGTTGCGAGTAGTGATGCTGATGATGAGTTACTTCCTAGTCTTGGAAGTACCTTCCTCACTAAGAGGGAGTGTTGATTTGTGTAGTTTGGGAGGTACTCCAAGCCCTAAGGTTCAGGGTTTGGAGGGCAAAGTGACACAAGGGTCACTTGTGGGCTTAGAACCTAAGCATGGGGTTTTGCACCCATCGGGATTTGGGTCAAAACTATGATGAATTTGAGCTTGGGAAAATTTGAGGTGATAGAGCTTGGCAAGCAGATTCCAACGCTCCAAAGATCACTCAAATTAGAACTCTAGAAACGAAGTTATGACTTTTTTAAGGTGACAAATGATTATAGACAGTCAAGTCATATAGGCTTGAAGTGAATTTGTCCAAGAGACATATTTGTTCATGAATTCGTTGGAGCCCCTCATTTGGATATAAAATGAGGCTAAATTGGATTGTTCTATATCATCCATCTTGTGCAACACATATCTTAGGAAGAGAGCTCGCTAGAGGTGAATTTTGTACCCTAGCCGCAATAGGAGAAGGTCTGAAACAAGAAGGATTTAAGGTTTGTTTATGGGTCTGTTTTGAGGGCATAATTGTTGGTAGAAGTGTTGTAGCCCTGTTCTTGTAGGCCGCAAGCAAGGTAGGTCCAGCGAGGCTGTTTGGAGATTGTTTGGAGAGTGGACAGTCCTCCCATGAGGCTGTTGCAATCCTAGATTGAACTGTTGAAGGGCGCTACAGTCCTCTTAGGGAGACAATCCCACATTTAAGGCTGTAACTACCCTAAGAGAGCAACACGAAGGGACAATTTTTGGGCATGTTGTTGGGTAGTTAGGGACCGTGGTTAGTGCCCTAATCAGTCCCAGAGATTGCAGCATTGTAGCAGTCAAAACATCAGCGTTTTGGTATGTGTCAGGTCACAGTTTGGTGACTGGATTTGGATCATTGTAGCAACCTATTGATGTCTTATGGAGGGTCTTCCGTGGTGGCGAAGAGTCTTTCCTAGGAGCAAAATCGACAGTGAAGTATTGGGTTCCATTGATCTGATTGGAGGGCAGTGTTTTGGCTACCCAAAGTAGCCCTAGATCAACATACAAGAAGGATGTTGTTTGGTGCGTGATTGGGTGAAGTTTGCAGCCTAATGAGTAGCTCTTTGATGGACGAAAGAGGCTGCTAGAAGGCAGATTGGAGCTCAGTAATTAGGCCTACCCAGAGAGAAAATTTATGAGCCCGTGTACTTGCAGTAGAAGTGACATGCACCATTGTTAGGTGGATGCCCTCCTAGAGTCTCGATGTGTTGTCCTTTGAAGGACTAAGGGGCAGCTAGTGAGAAATACAAAAGCGAAGGACCGACAAGACAAAATACAACATCGAAGCTACAACGAAGTTTTTCATTATACCTTGTATACCATAGATTGTTGTATTGTTCAAATTTGGTTTAATATAACGAAGATTGGTGGTTGTACAATATTTGTTAAAACTGTGTATATTTGTGCATATGTGATTTACTGCTTTATATTTCTGCTGTGCAAAGTAGTTTATGGTTGAGATTCTTGGTTTGGTAGAGTCGGTGATTTTAAGTCTCTAACCTAGACCCAAGGTCGTGGAAATTCAACATCAATCACAACACACCTCATGGAAATCAATGCATATCAAAGGGTTCCAATGTCCTCACAATGTCCTAGTTTATGAAGTCTTCAGCTCCATATGTTGTTGTTGCTCCTTGTTTTGTTTTGTAATCAACCTCATATGCTCGTGTCAGACAGTTTGATATTTCACCTATATCACAGACATACATGTCGTGACAGATAATCATATACTTTAAAAAAATTTAGAACATAACATAATCATTCAAGCATAAGCATAACTCAAATTATTACAAATCATAACTTTCAACCAAATTAAATCATAACCTTAACATAACTTTTTTAAACTGATAATTAATACTTATATTTGTGGCTTCCTTTTTGCCTTTTCAATGAATGGTTTATCAGTCGAAGCAAACACTCAGTGCAGTCTTCAATCAACTTCGTCTTCAATTCCAGCTCACTTAGTGGTTCATGGTCAAAGAACACAACTCAATGGTGGTTACACTGCTCCATGCGTATTTTCGTGCAAGTCCAAATAAGCCCCTCCCCCTCTTCACTTGCCTCCCAACAAGTGTGGGTACTGCGATTTAGGTAGTCCTATGTCAATAGGAATATATTTACCACCCTCCAATATCATCACACCTCCTAGGCCTCTTCTCGAGGAAGTCTACCTATCCTCCAATATCATCAAACCTCCAAAGTAAGGTGTAATTGCTTGATAAGTATATAAGTGGCTAGCTAGCACTTTGGTGGTGGTAATAGTTGAATTGTATGCACTAAGTGGTTTATTAGTTGAATTTGACCAAGGATTCTAGTTACTAGTTAGTATACTTGCTAATATAACCTTAAGCATTTCCTTGTCATAACATAATGTAAACATGGACACATAAATCTTATAATCACATGATCATAATAATAATTAACAAGAAGGATTACCACTTGCTTAATAGATCCTTTACATGATAGGGGATCTCATTGGATAACATCATTATATTGTCCCAAACATGTCATTCATATATTCACCATATTTTTATGAGCATTAACTGATCATCCTTCCAAAATAATGATTCCCTACAATAACTTGTCAAATGAAATCGAATTACATACATTCATTTCATCGTTAACATGTTTATGAAATATAACATATTCACATTGTTAAGGTTAGAAAAACTCTTGGTATCCATGCAGAGGATGCATTAATTTGCAAACAATAGTTTCGAATCTCAACCAAAGGAAATCACACCCAATTCCTTTCCTTTTACTTTTTACCTTGTTGCCATAATCAACGCTATCAATTGATATTTTTGTTGTTGCAATATTCAACAATTTATTTAACTTAACATGTCTCATCCATGCTATATTAAAGTTTAGGAAAACTTTCCTTTTTGTGCCATTTCCATGGTTCTTACATTGTTTCCCATTTTATTTCAAGTGGACTCAGCTAGGCCCACCTTAGATGTTCTATCATCTTCGTTTGCCCTATGACTTCCTTTTATTTTGTGCATAGGGTTTAACCAAGATCTTGCACTTGTTGTTGGGTTTTACTTCAACTCTTCTCCGAAGATCCTCTTCTTTCCTTTCCCCATACTCAACAGCCACCAAGACCAAACCACAAAGGGAAAGAAGAAAGAAAGACAACAAAGAAAACCACAATAGCAATACAAGGAAAAAAACGCAGCATGATCATGCTCAAGGTTAGTGGTCAATACAACAAAGAAAATATGAAGCCAACCAATAAAATACAAAACATATAAAACATTCATTAACCAATAACAACTCAATTCCATGAGCTTTGTTGTCCAGTGCATCCTTCACCACCATGTGTGTGTATATATATATACGCAAAAAAATTGACTCATTCTTTTCCAAGGATTTATGGGAACCTTAAAATTTTAACATCCCTTGAATAGCTCCTGGAGGGATCTTCTCTTTCAGGGGAACTTCCCCTTTCTTGTTCATGATGGAATTGGTCCATGCCGTGTTGCAACATACCATTGTCTATGCTTTTACTTTTTGTTGCATTTGAGTCTTCTTTTGTGTTGTCACCCATACTAACTGTTAGTTATATCAACATAAACAAATCAATTGTTACCTTGCCATCCTAATATCGAGCATGTTGACATGCAACTATTCACAGATCTAGAATTCATGCCAGTCACATGCCCCAAGAATCTGGAACACATATCAGCGTGTTCATAACCATGTTATCACAAGATTGGAAATCAACCTTTTAACAAGACTATGTGCCATGTTTTAATTCTAGGTTACATTTTGGTGCATACTTGGATCCTACCATTGCATTCTATCCCAACACGTTGTATACTAGTTTAAATTGTTGTATGTATTTATTCTTGTTTTATTTTGTCTTTCCATTTTTACATGGAATTCATCTACTGGATGGTTGCAAGCTTATTTTTCTTTTGTTGAGTCTCATATTGCTATCTCATATTCTCGTCAAGGTGTAAGGGACATTAGATAGTGCGCATGATATTCCTCTATGGGTGCTCAATGCAAGAAAGGATTGATTTTGGCTATATGTTCATGTATGGCAGAGTCTTCTAGCAAACCCTGTGCATGTGGAGGATGGATCATGGAAAGTTTATACAATGCATCCACTTGTGACATATCACAAGCTTTATGTTTACATGTGGAAAATAGGAATCAAGATTTTGGTCAAACTTATAATTTTCCAGGACCTAGCAACACCAAACCAATTGGATCGAGTCAGTAGCAAATTAAGACGTTCGAGTCAGGATGAAAAGTCAAGTACACTAACTACAGAGGACATAGTTCGCATTGCATTCTGAGGAGCCAAGTTTCCTTAATACGACCCATATTTTCATTGGGGAGGCCAATATTGTTCTACCTTTTGGAAAATTGGATGCGGATCGATGTGTGAATCAAATGCAGCCAAATGTTTATGAGCTAGTGGGTCAGTCGATTTTCTTTTACGTGTGAAAGTTTCATCAAATATGATCAAATTTGTAATCTTCGTGGCAAGTCATATGTGATAATATCAAGCATAGTCAAAATACATAATTTTTGGTGGCCATTAGAAATAGAATCATGGATGGAAGTTCTATCAAAGGTTGAATTTGCAATACACTGAGAAACAAATGTGCGCTTTTGGAGTGTGTGAGTCTTTCGTGAGTGAAGAACTATGTGAACTTTGTGAGCTATGTGATTGATGTTGAATGCAAAACGTGGTAGTGTAATCTATCCATTGTGTGATGGTCAGATCATGTGTAATCGAGAGTCGGCATGTTGATTTCCCCTTAAGAATATTGAGCGAACCATTAACCAAACAAATCATAAAGTACCAAAAGTAACTAGTGAATATAACAATCAATTGTGGGCCCGGGATTTTATTGTGGCATTATGGCATTGCTAGTGCTAGATGTCTAAGTACCATAACACAATGTACATTTTGTTGTGTATCCGAGCAAAGTATATGTGGTCTATATTGCAAAGGTTTGTTGCCTTGAAGTGTTGGGGGTTATCAGCTTGTTATATGGTTGGTTTTGATTCAGTGTTTTGTATCAGTGTCATCAGAGTCCTTAGTGTGTGTTGTTGTTAGGAGTACAAAGTGATATATATATGCTATTGTCCATTGTGAAAATGGTTATAATTAGACTTAAAGTATATACTCTGAGATCAACATATCTATGTTGTTGAGTAAATTTTTGAAAACTGCGAAGGTTTTTGTGTTAGATGTTTTGAGGATTACCAATCTATTTCCTATAGCAGAGAATAGGGTTTGAGTATCTTGTATTGTTAATCACAGGGGATGTAAGTAGCGTTTGACATTGAATACATTGGTTGAGTAGAGCTGCTAGGACTTTATGTATATGATGATGATGTATGTGTAAGGACAACAATATAGTGGTGATTGACCATTGTATTGTCATAGCCTTGTTGTATCTTTGAGTTTAAGTGATTGACATTTTTATGTTTTTGAATTCACCATATGTATTGTTGAAGCTAATATTTGTATGTACCATAATTGATGACATTTTTTTGAGGTTATGCCAATAATGGAGTTTGTAAAATGCCTCCTAAATCAACACAACATTACCTTAGTGGACTGCAATATGGATTAGAGGAAAAGTAAAACAATAGACCCTTCTCAAAAGTAGTACATGCTATCCTACAGTTGGAACAAATAAGGGATTTGCAAAAAGAATTGGAGGAAGGAATTGGCTTTACGCACTTGGGTTAGATTTGAAAAACATGAAAATGATTGTGAAAAATCCCCTTCATCTAGAGAAATTGGACTCACATATTTCTAAGGTGAGCAAATCATATTTGAGGGTTCTCAATTTGGCACTCAAACCAACAATGCTTGCCTTGATCCATCGGAGATTCTTAGAGCACACTTGTGAAGGGGTTAGACTCAGAGTTGGCTCTTGTCTCAATGAGATTATCATAATAACTTCACCAATGCTCCCTTACATTGTTGACATTATGAAGGATGTTTTATAGCTGATAGATGAATGTTTCCGAGGATTGCATGACATCCTGAGCCCTTCCTTTGGAAAGAGGCTCAAGATCTTAGAGATCATGATTGGACTTTTGGGTGATCATGAGGCCATCTACAAGCTGATATAATCCAGATTGTTGGTGATTTTGGAGGAAGGAGCATACTCTCTCTGTTGTTTCTCATTAATTAACAAAAAGGTAGGATGCAAAAAATATGAGATTATTCAAAGGGTACTTGACCAAGGAGGATCTAAGGAGGATGCAAGCATGTATTGAAGACAAGGATGCTAAGATTCAAATTAGCAACAAGAATGAGCTAAGGAGGAAAGGCCTTTTCTTTATTTGCAAGGGGCCTTGGGGACATATCCACTCATTCTTGAGTGATACAAAAGATACAAGGGAGATAGAACAGGAGGGGACTCCTTCTGATGAGAGTGAGATGGGTTCTACTGTTGGTGTTGAGTATCTTCATGTGAAGATGTTGACAACATCCCAATTATGCTTCCATGTTTGACGATTGATGATAGTAACCATTAGATTGAAGAAGGGAGTGAAGGAGAAGACATTTAGGGAGACTTGTGGGTGATATACCATTGAGGAACCAACATGAAGATCACACATAATTGCATGGGAATGAGGAGGATGATATGCACAATGTGCATGATGAGCCATCCTTGGAGAGCCATTTGAAGGCTTAAGTTGGAGACATGGTGGAGGTGGTTGAGCATCCATCTCTAGGTCCACCCATCCATGAGGTGCAAATAGATGAAGAGGCAGCCAATATGGCTGCATCACTTTCATATAGTAGCTACCAGGAGAATATTGAGCATTTCAAGACAAATCTTATGGCATTGAAGCAGAAAATCCATAAAGTTTCAGGCACCATCTTGCAGTAGAACAATAAAATTGAGGAGCTTAAAATGAAGTGTGTAAAGTTAGTGGACAAGTTGTCTAGCGTTGAGGGACGACTGAGGCTCCTAGCGAGGAGAAAAGAGGAGTACACATGGGAATTTTAGAGAAACACTCTTTAGGAGTACATCAAAAGGGCATGTGTTGAAATTAATAGCTTTAGTCAGAATTTCATTAGCAAAATAAAAAAGAAAAGTCATAATTACAAGTTTGACCAAGTCGACCTCATGATCATCAAGTTGGCCCCACATGTGTGAAATTCCACCTCCTAAAAGTCATATAAATACAAATTTGTTGAGCCTCATTTGGAGCATCTCATCACACATAACTTCGATCTGAAATCACAGAGATTCTCACATGTGCAAAGGAGTCAAAAGGAATATTTTCCTCTCTGCATTGACCTGCTTGTTTTTTCTATTTAACTTGCATTAGCCTAGGTTGTTTTGGATCTATTTCACTGAGTTTGATTGTGGAAGTTGCAAGCCGAAGTTTTGCCCTTTGACCAATTTGTTGACTGGTAACAAATTGCTAATATTTCTCTCTCATTTAACTAGATTTGACTTGGTTGACTTGAAAGTAAAATGGTTGACTTTGACTTTTTTTATTGATGTACAAATTTGGATTGTATCCTAGCTGAACATTGATTGAATGTCTAAGAAGAAGAAGAATTGATTATGGGTTTTCCCGCTTGTGGGGTTTTACCCTGGTCTTTGACCAAAAAATATTTGTGTTTCATTGTGATTGGTTATTTTCTATTATGAATTATTGTTTATTGTTCTATCTATAATTGCTTAACTACTACTGGGGTGACGGAATTTGAATGCTACATTGTTTTAAGTAATTATACCAACATAGAACTTGAGAAAAATTAATAGTTTGTAGCACTATCATCCCACTTTTGCACATTAGAGAGGGGCAAATTTTTCTAGGAGGATCTTGTTGGTTGACTAGAAAGATAAACATGAGTTGAGCATCGAGCAACATCAACATAGTAGACTTGGTCCATGTATAAACATTCAAGCATTTGATCCTTCCCACGGGATGGATTGGAGGGAGATTATGAGTTGGTATCCTATTAATGGAGGGATACTTGAGAGAATATGATTAGCCAAGGGCACATCACAACCAGAGCCCTTAGGTATGAGCAATGATGATTGGACATGGTGGCTTTGGAAAATAGGTGGATCCATCAATCTTAGATCAAGCCAACGACTTGTTTGGGATCCAGGTATCAAGGGATCCATTCATGTTTGTTTAGCATAGAGGCATGTTGTGACCAAGTGCTTCATATGGGATCCTGGTATCAGTGTGTAGATGCTTTTGTTGTGGACCAATACAGATTTCTTGAGGGCAAGCAATCTAGGGGCAGGAGGACTTGTAATGCCCCCATTTTTCAGTTTCCTCTATAATACAGCTAGGATGAATTTCCAGGGTACATGATGGCTAGGTCACAAGAGAAGGATTATGTCATGAGAGGTCTCAAAGGGGTTTTGAGGAGTTTTATGGGGTCCAATGGTGTTTTCTTGGCATATTCCATCATCAGGGTTAGTTCCACACAAGTTGATTTTGTTTCTGTTGCATTCTAATAATTCTCGTAAAATGGGTTATTATTGATCCTAACTTAATTAATTACGCTTAAGGTGGCATTTCAAGAAGGATAATCATTGGAATGCCTTAGTCTAATAGCTCATTGTAACTAGAACGAGAAGATATATAGGATGGGATGATGAGGAGTGACTTCCAACGACCAAAGAAAGTATGGTGGGAGATTTACGATTTTCCCATATTAAAGTTGACTTTAATTAGTCACTTAATTAAATGAAAGAAGGGGAACATGATTAATTGAAGGAAAAATGTCAAAAGTGACTTAAGTAAAATAAAATTAAATTAAAAGTCCCTTAGCTGAAGTTAAGGAGGAGCTAATCAAAATAAGTACTTCTAGAATATTGGAGATCTATCTATCGAGCCTTTAAAAGGAGGAGGATGAAATCATTTGGACATCTAGGATTTGTGTATTGCCTTTGTGACTGGTTTTGAGAACCTAGTTCTCAGCTTCAGTCAGCCGCTTGATGAAAACCCTTGGTTTATCCAGTGAGATTGGATGAAAGCCCATCTCATCCCTTAGTGAATTCATTCAGAATTCTTAGGTGCATATGTCACTTCAGTTTCATTTTGAGGTCGATTCAATATTGTACCAAATCTTCTAATGACTGTTACTACAACTATTTCCTATGGAGAGTTTTGGATGTAATCGTCCCCAGTAAATAAATAAAATTGCATTATTTTTATTTCTCGTGTTATTTATGGGCTTTAGTGCAAATTTCACTTCTTGTGCAGCGAATTTTATGGTGTAAATAAGTATGAAATTTTAATTGGGTTTAAAGAAGAAAGTTTATGTCATATACTTCTAAGCAAAATCCCAAGAAATTTATAATATTAATAATTAAGATATTACATACATGGCTTCTAGTTAGATTTATATTCCTCAAATTGATATATAGCAAAATGCCATAGTCGTTGTGTGTACTAGATGGAACTTATCTACTACAATATCCAAATAGGACATATCTTATTCCTTTTTTTTAAATGCAACTTTTATTGCTCCAAATCAATACCATGATGACATCTAATAGACATTAGAGTTAGATTAATATTGTCTTTCTATAAAATTTAGGAAGGTTCACATATTTTATTGTGCCCCAACGTGTGAAAGCCTACACCTTTATTGAATACATCAATTTGATCTTTGACATGGAGTGTCGAATCCTTTTTCAATTCTCTCAATTCCTTCCATAATAAATAGGAATCATTTCCTTGAAAATTTGTTATACACAATTTTCTGAAAGGAAATAATAACATACAATCATATCATATGCCATAATTAATTGCAAAAAACTTGATCATCGAAGCAAAATATGACACACTTATTAGTCACATTGAGAATTTTTTGTCACTTTTAGAGTTTGAGGCATTTTATTTTTTCACAAGATTGACATTCCTACAGATCAACTCCCTCTAAAGCTAAGGCAAGGGGTCTTGAGAAAGCCTTCACTGCTTCCTCTAAAACAAATCTTTTCAGCGAATGCTACTTCCTTTGACACATGAGCTTTTATGCTTTCGTCAATAAATCATATAGGATCAACCTTTATCCATCAATCCAAGTTGTATCAAAATTTGAGGAGCTTGTACAAAGCCTTGCTTACAAGTATAAGACTTCATCATGTACCTCACAATCTTGAGGTAGCTTTTATTTACACTTCTTCCTTCATCAACGAAGTCAATCTCTGCATTCGCCTAATGTAGTTTTCAACAAAAATCATAAAGATAATAAACCTTTTAATAGAGGTGTTCCTAACAAGATTTCCCTTCATAGTTTTCTTTCCTCTTATTGAGGTAATCTTTTACTTTTGTACTTCATGCCATCCAATCATACTTTGTCTTGGAGTTCACCACTGACTTCTTTTTGGTATAGATCAAGACATACTTCAATCTTGTTGATTTGTCTGCTCCCGTTGAGTCCAGATCTCATCTCTTATCACAACTCCCTATTTCTAGTAGATTCCTCATCATATATTTTCTTTGTCCTTCCACCTACTACCAAATATTTGGCAACCTTCATTATGTACCTACAATTCTCACTAGGATGCCAAGGAAGAACAATCACAATCAATTCAAGGACAATAGATTAACTACTAGTAAAATCAACAACAATAGTAATATTTAAATAAGAGAGATATAAAACACTTATCTTTAGAGAGGATATCAAATCCCTCTTGTTCTTTAGACTTCTTCCATCCTTCTGCAACTTTGTCAGCTTCATGATGTCATTTCTTTCTTGCAAGAACTAGCATTTGTTCCTTTAGCAGAAACATCTAGACCTAGGGTTTGTTCATAAACCCCATTTACCTGCTAGGATTGGGTTTCTTATTTTAGTGGAAATGTCTAACCTAGGGTTTGTTCATAAATCCTTTTTACTTGCTAGGGTTTTCTAACCCTAGAAATCAAAATACTTTCAAACCCTAGATTTTTTTTACTTTACATCTTCTTGCAAGTCCAATAGTCTTTGAAATCTACAAGATCTTCTCCATCTTCAAATATCATATAGTCTCAATCCTTCAACAAAGCATTATCAATTCAATTAAGCCTTTCAATCCAACTATCTTTAACACATCAAAATATGTGCATGGCACTTTTCTCTCAAGTGAATTTCAGGTTTGGAGAGGGACCAACGTTTTTTTCTCTGTAAGCCTTTCTTCAATATCCTTCTTTTGATCACGAGGCAATATCTTCAAGGAAACACGAGAGTGTTAACTTCACACTTCATTTTTCAGTGTTGGTCTTATCTTTCTTTGAATGACTATTTCGATATGTGATTCCTTCATAAGACATAACACAATAGATCAAACATTTCAGGCTCATACTTCGAGTGTCAAGCTTTAAACTTATAGCTTTTATTGGTCTCCCTTCTAGACCTCATATTCAATTTTGATCATCACTGAACTATGCTTTTCAAGGGAAAGAAAATAATTTGAATTAGTCAACAAATCTTCAAGAAGAATGACTTTGTCATTATCATCTCCTTAAGTGACTCAACTTCTTCAATTTACTCATTTAACAATTATTGTAGCAACAAAGCTTGGTTAATGCGATCATGATCCTTAGCCAACTATAGTCAGATTTAGTCTCTTGTAACTGTATTTAGGGATTTCGGACCTCTAAGATTATGACTAAGATTCCTTGATGACTGAACCACAAGATAAGGCTTCTCTTTGTAAACATCATAAGTTTAAGATTGATTTACCATTCACTCAGTTAACCTTTGAGATTTGATCTAGCACATAAATTTAGTGCCTAAAAAAAATTGTTCTTTAACATAAGGTTTCCACAGAGATTCGTTTCATGCTTCAACTAACCCTGGGTTTCATTTTTCCTTTATTTATTCAAGAGTTGACATCAAAGCACATCTTGATGTTTATTAAGCAAGAGTCCTCTTTGCTTCTCAAGAACCTCGGCCCTGAGGTTTCTTCTTTTGATCTTCTAATATTATTTTTTCGACCACCTGTAGAGGTGTCTATAAACCATTTAAGTTCTTTGGCCTTCTAAGGTTAACTTCTAGGGCATTCAACTTACAAGTTCTGATAAATTGGATCACACATTTTGAGATTCATTCAAGACCTAGTCATACCATAAGCTAAATAATTTTCAAGCTAGCCCAACAAGAATAATAACTTGATCAAACTAGATTTGTGGCTTAATCAAAGGAGCCTTGAATTCTTGAATTAGACATTTGATGTTTTTCAGCCTACTGAGGCTTCTATTTTTTCTTTAACATATGGTTTCCACAGAGATTTGTTTCATCCTTCAACTAACCATGGATTTCATTTGTCCTTTACTTATTCAAGAGTTGACATCAAAGCATATCTTGATGTTTATTAAGGAAGAGTCCTCTTTTCTTCTCAAGAACCTCGGCCCTGAGGTTTCTCCTTTTGATCTTCTAAGATTATTTTTTCGACCTCTTGTAGAGGTGTCTATAAACCATTTAAGATATTCGACCTTCTAATCTTAACTTCTAGGGCATTTGACTTACAAGTTTTGAGAAATTGGATCATACATGTTGAGATTTATTCAAGACCTAGTCATATCATAAGCCAAATAATTTCCAAGCTAGCCCAACAAGAATTATAACTTGATCAAACTAGATATGTGGCTTAATCAAAGGAGCCTTGAATTCTTGAATTAGACATTTGATGTTTTTCAGCCTACTAAGGCTTCTCTTGAGGTTGCTCAACCCCTATAAGAAGATCTAATGTTTGGTCTTTCAACCTTCTCTCAAAGTTTTACTTCCACCAATAGATTTTGGATTTGAGGTCACTCGGTCCTTCAAGAATAGATCCAATAGAGAAACTTAAACTAGGGTACTTCCCAGAATTTTGGCCTACTTAAGATGATTTCGTCCTTGAAAGGTGTTCTTGAACTGGGGCTTCAGGGTTGGTCTTTCACCATAAGCTCTGATACCATGTTGAGTTTTAAGGAGCTCTACAATCTTTTATTATTTCTTATGATTCTTCCTTAGATAAATCTTATCTTATATTCATTATGCATCATAAAATAATTACACAGAGAACTTCAACAATGACAATATGGCAAAAGATCATAAAGAGACAACCACATACAAGAACATTTTTCCCTGGGAAAACCCACATGGGGAAAAGCCCAACAACCCTTCTTCTTAGAGAAATCATTAAGTTCAATAGAGATACATCAAGTCATGAAGTCAAACTGACTGGTAGCATAAACGTTCGTCACATTTGGTCAAAAAACACTTACAAGTAGCCCTTCAACACATAGTTATGTTTGATCAGAACTTCATCTTCTAGCCAAAGATTAGGTCAGCGTACCTTTTCGGCCTTCCACCCAAGTATTGACCTTCTTTGTAGTTTGGTCTTCTATCAGAGAAAAGGATTCATTATGCCTCAGAGCTTACATGAATAAAAGAGAGATCCACAAAATTATCTTCAACAGATGATCAACGAACTTGTCTATGAAATAACTATTTGCTTGCCTCAGAAAAACTGAGTTTCTTGCTCTTGGAGGACAAAATGGCATATATATATATGGGTGTGAATGTAGGGACAAGCCGACCTGACCTTTTTGGAGGGATGACTTTAATTTTTGGAGGCAAAAATTTTACAATTTCAATTTTTTCTTTTTTTATTCTAGCATGAAGAACATGCTTACAAATAAAACAAGGGATAAAACAATAAATATGAAGACCGACCATAGCTACAAAAATCAACAGGAAGAAGGAAAATTTTGCTTTAGTAATAACACATTAGGGTTAAGGTAAAACCTTCTCTTTATCTAGATGTAATCATTGTTCATATTGAAGAATATTTAGTACAATTTTCTAGTTAAGACTATTCACTCTATTTTTTGGGGGTTGCCCTAGCTAGTGATAATGGTTAAGTGTGACATGTTTAGGTCCTCTTGATCTCGTGGTGAAATCAAACTTGAAGAAGAAATATATTGTTGGTTGTTTGTTCAATAAGAAGGTTGTCTCATTTTGTTTGCTTCTTTTATGGTTTCATATGTGGTTGTCCCTTAATTGCTCATAGTTGCATATTACTACTTGATTGATTTTGTACTTGTTTTTAGGAACATATTTGGAAGGGCCCTCCTTTAATTTTATACATATTAAGTAGATCCATGTGATTGGTTAGATAATGCTTATAACAACCTAACTATGCCTCCTTCCATTACCATTCAAACCATTTTAATTGTTGCCCAATTTAATAAGCATTGGTACTAGCAATCCATCACCTTTTAAATTCTAAAGTACATCCTAAACAATCTTTTTTAAGGTTTCCCTCCTTATTTTTATTTTGCATAAAAACTAGCCCAAAGTGAGAGGAAGAGTTCTTCTAGTGATAGTGGGTAGCCTACCTAAGTGCCTATGTGATTGCACTTCCATTGGGGACTTGAATATATTTGCGTGTGGGTTTGGGAGATAATAGATTGGCATCATTTCTATGGAAACAATCCTAGACCCTTGAGATTAAATAGATTGGCCATAATGATTGCAAGCATTTCATTGAAGATCTTATTCTCATTAAGCAACTCCATAATGGAGTGAACCCTTGTTCTATAAGATATTAAAATGACTTGCTATTTGTATAGGTGAGGACATATAATAGACTTGAAGGAATTTGAAGACTCACTTGGAAACTCCACTAATGAGAAATGAGGTATGGTACTTCTTTAAACTTTCATCTCAATTTTTCATTTTGAGAATTTCAAAGTGATGAAGCCTGGCATTACTCCCATGGGAGGCCAAATGGTATGTTTTATTTGATTTTTTCATATATTGTGGGATATCCAAATGAGCTTCTAGAGCCATTTGGGATGACAATATTGGAAAATTCCATGGATGTATAGATTTAGCTACACTACATATTAATCCTTCATGAACACCATTTCGGATCTTGTCATGTTGTCCATGAGGATTTCACAACGAAAATGTTTATGTGTACCTTGGAAGAGGAAAAATAGGAATGGTTTGAATATTTTATTCCAAAGGACACATATACATTTGTAGGTTTGATCATAGCATTTTGCAAGGATTGGGCCCTTAGTTATGAGAAATAAGAAGTTGAAGATCTAGGTGATGTGTGTCGATATAAAGTGAGATATGTTACCTAATGCTTCCATATGAAAGTAATCCATGGATGCCATTTTGGATGAAATCAATGATAAATTATGAGATGGTGATGTCCTTAGTTGAGTATATCAAGGAATAATTTGATGAACCAAATTAGAAGAAGTTTGGAGATGAGTTTCATGAGGATGCTTAGATCACCAACTTTCTTTTTCATCACATGTGCCACTTTTATATGAGATCTTAAATCCGAACTAGGAGAGGTGTGATGAAATTAGTTTTGAGGTCTAAAATGGACCTACTAAGGAAAATCTAAAATAATAGTAAAATTAATAAAATAAGAGTTATGAATTTTCACTAGAAAAGAAATAAAACTATTTTTTTTTAAATTGCATTTTCAACTTATCTCCTTATAGGTTTACTCAAATTTCAAATGTGGGAACTCGTTGGATGCAAACTCAAATTTTGCATCAAAAGAATGTCCACTTTGCATACTTTTGTGTAGACCCAAATCGAGAAAAAATGAAAATACATTAAAACTGTGTTTCTTCTCAAAAAGCACATATTTTTCATGTATTTCAATTTTTCTCGATGTGGGTCTATGCAAAAGCATGCAAAGTGGGCACTTATTGGATGCAGAATATTTTGCTTCCAAAGAGTTTATGCACTTGAAATTTGAGTAAAACTATAAGGAGATAAGTCGAAAATACCATTTAAAAAAATAATTTTCTTCTTTTGACTTCAAAAATATTTACCCTTGGGGTTAACATCATCATCTTGAATCCTATTGGCTCTTTTAAATTTGATTTTATAAGCACATTTTTCATTTCGAGGCCCATTTTTTACCTCAAAATTCCCCTAATGAGACCTTGTTATAGCACCCCATGAAGATCTTAATGGAGGAGAGTCCCTTGAAAACCATGCTTTCCATATTATCGTGGAAGAAACATCTTGTGATGATAGTATACACTTGCATGAGGGCATTCCAATAGAAATCATGATGGATTCTAAGGAGTGCATGGGTTTGGTAAGCTATAGTAACTCTCTTATTCAAACTTATTGATGTGATGAAAATTTTGAATTGGATAGTTCTTGTTAGAGACCCTTGGAGGATGAAGAACTATAGGGGATTTTACGAGCTCATGTGATGAAAAAGAAAGCACCAAGAGGATGATGATGTGAGCACTCTTTTTGTGGTGAGAAGATGTAGATGGAATATGGATTAATGATTTTTTGTGGACATCCCATCTATGACATAGATGGTGAGAGATTGATTGAAGAAGAATTTGCACCATTATTTTTGTAATTTTAGGTATGTTCTATGCTTAGAGAAATTTACTTCAATTTTTCCATATTAGCTCAATATCAATTCCAGATTAGCAATCACATCAACATGATATTAAAGTGCAGATAGAACATAAATATAAACATCAGAAGACAAGACAACACAAGAGGACACAACATGTGACACCAGCGAGGGAGAAACCCCAATGTGGTGAAACCCTTGATTAGTTCTTATTAAATTCTTCAATAATTCAGCAAAGAGAGAGAGTACAAATACATTTGAAGTCAACACTTTGACTTGTAAAAATAAGAGATCAGACATTAGAGATCTTCATCATGAAGATGACACACTGAGGTTGTAGATATGATGACAAGGACTGCAGTTCTGAACTCAGGTGAAGGCATACTTATCAGTCCTCATTCTTCAGTTGATTCTCCAAGGTGATTCCATCACCATGCTGCGCCTTGCTAGCTGACTCATCCTCAATGTAATAAAACCAACCCATGACAATAGCTCTGTCCATCTCATATTACAACAACAACATACAACCCTCTAATAGTTTCAATGGTATGATAGATCCATATATTATGCTAATGATCTAAGCCCTCAAATACCCATACAAAATACTTGATTGTGGCGTTATGGCCTGCGGCCTAACTCACAATTTTCCTGTAGCAGCATAAACCTCTGTTGCTCACAAGGAAGTCTACACCTTCATATTCTCTTACAGGATCAGCTCATCAATCCACCTTCTATCAATGACGAGGCTCCACCAAGGTCACTAAACATAGGCCTATATTAATTTTCCCTGTAATAGTCCCCTTTCTGCTCCAAAGGTCATTGTACTTAGGGTTTCCAACCAAGGTCATCAACACAGTGATTTCTCTTCCACAGAATTCACTATTCATGGCCTTCATCAAGTTCAGGATCTCACACCCTTTGCTCCATCCAAGTGATTGTACACAACTTCTAAATTAAGGTCTGCAACATACAACAATTATGCTCTTGCATTTATCGTCAACACAAACCTAAAATATGTTGTCCAAGTAAGCCTTGCTGGACAGACTTCAACGCATACCCCTCAACATTCTTCTCTACGTCATACAAGCCACTCACACTGATTTTCAAACCTTCCTTATCTGCTTGAAGCTTGACGTTGTCCCTGTCCAAATCAGGGGTTAGATTAGGCATCATTTTGTTGTGGTAAGACTCATCCATGACTGCGGCTAGGGCATGCTTCATTGATTGCGATAGCCTTCTCTTTGATTGCATCTAGGTCTAGTTAAGGCCTCCTCTATCCAACGTATAAGGATCCTCCTCTTGCTGCATAAAACCCCTCATTAACTACGACCAAGGTGTCTTCTTCCTCTGCGGCTATATGACTCCTTCAAGACAACGTTTAAGGACTCTCCTCCATGATAGGGTTAAGGGCTCTCCTCCATGACAGTGTTAAGGTTTAGGCTCCATGACTGTGTTAAGGTCTAGGCTCAATGATAACGTTAAGGGCTCTCCTCCATTATAGCGTTAAGGGCCCTCATCCATGATTGCATTAAGGTCTAGGCTCCATGACTGCGTTAAGGTCTAGGCCATCTCCTCTAGGGCAGCGTATAGACCTTCTCTTCTAAGCCTCTCTTTCCACTAAAACCCAAACGAGTGGAGAGAGGGATCACAAGAGATGAGTGACCAAATGACTTGAAGGGCACCTCTATTTATGGTAAAACGTGGAGGACAAGTGGGGTTAATTTGGTTGTTGGCTGACCTTGACGAATTGCCACATAACACAAATAAATTCATATCTCCATGAATACATGTTGGAATTAGATGATCTTTAGATCAATCTACGCCTCTTGACGAGAGGAATCCAAGAAAAATATCAGCTGCCATGAATAAGATGACCCACATGGAGTTTGGCCCTAGTTGCCAATTTTAACACTCCTTCTCAACTAGGGAGAAGTCCATCTTCTAATCCATCTGCCAGACCGTACTATATCTGCCACCAGTGCCTTGCACAGCTCTACTCTATTGAACTATGAAGAAGAAGAAGTGATTGAGAATTTATCATACCATCCTCTACTGACCTGAAGTCAGTTCCATATAAAGAGAGTGTATCATACCACTCTTACTGATCCAAAATCAGTTCCAAATAAAGACTGTCTCATACCACTCTTACTGATCTGAAATCAGTTCCAAATAAAGAGAGTGTCCCATACCACTCTTACTATCCCAAAGTCAGTTCCAATTGGTCTCAGATCAATATCATCCTAGCATATGGAGTACAATACTACATGATGCATCCATTAGTAGTACTATGGTTCTTATCCTCATTTCCCTGCTCATTGGCCAGATGAGAGGTACTTCCCATGAGTGCTAGACTGCATGGGTAGGATGTCTCAACAAGAGAAGTATGAACCACTCATCCTGCCTACATGTCGCCATGGGGTATCTCAGGGAAGTGTTGAACCACTCACCTTGTACATAACAAATCACTAGGGGAAGGTTGAACCACTCACCCTATGGTTTCTCATTGCTCCAAAAAGTACCCCTTGCCCCCCGGAGCTCCCAAAGCTCAATATCTATATCATACAGGACCCTTAGTCTCTCCATGACTCCTAGTTGTTTTCGGAAAGTCAAGAATTTGACCTTTCCCAGGGACTTCATCTGAATGTTGACAACCTGCAATTAGTCCCAAAGTGTTGGAGCCTTCTTGCTCCCCGTTGTACCATATCCCAGATAAAGTGGTACTTGATTTCAATATGCTTGGAGCAATCAAAGAACACGAGATTCCTCAACAATCGAATCCCACCCTAGTTGTCACAGAAGATCACGGTGGTATCCAAAACATGTCCAAACAACTCATTGAAGAGTTTCCACAACCAGACAGCTTCACAGGAGGCCATACTCTCAGCTATGTATTCGGCCTCAACTGTGCTCAAATCAACCAGCTTCTACTTCCTGCTCATCCATGTTATCTAAGTAGAACCCAAAGAGAACCAACACTCAGAAGTGCTCTTGCAATCCACCACACTGCTTGCCCAATCAACATCAGAATAATAATGTAGCCTCACAGCTCCGATAGTGAATCTCAATCCATAAGTGATTGTGCCCCGAAGATATCTCAGAAGATTCTTGGCACTAATCCAATGAGGCTCAACCATATGTTGGCTCAACATGCTAATTGCAAAACATCTATTCGAACGGGAGTCACCAAGAACATCAATGCTACTATGAGTTGACAAACCTCAGAAGTATTTCCCAAATCAGGTCCGACAGTACTACAACGCAACTTCTTAAAGTTAAGCTCCATTGAAGTAGTCACGGGTTTGCAGTTCACCATTCCAAATTTGGAATCCAACTCCCTCTTATGTTTGTAAATGAAAGGGTCTGTATCTGTTAGAAAGAGGTCGTCCTCATAAGGTACTCAATATGAGAGGTCTATCATCCACAACCTTAAAGCAATGGTTTCGATCGGCTTCACTCCTAGCGAATCTCAACTTCATCAGATAGCTATCAATCCTCTCATACCAAGCTCGAGGTGCTTGCTCTAACTCATAGAGAACATTCTTCAACCCGCATACATGAGATTCCCGATCATGAATCTCAAACCCCATGGGTTGTTCCAGATTTGTGGTCTTGCTATTACATGAGGGGAATGGTTCCCTTGTAAGATTTCCTTTGGTACATCTCGGACATGTACCTTCATGCTTTTCTTTGAATTCAGGCATCCCTGTCACCATTTGTCTCACATGCAGTAGGGCCTTACAATGAAGATGGGTAGACCTCCGGTGCCATAGAAGAGATGTGTCACATGACATGGTCCCCATTAGACTTCCTGCAACTTGATACAAATTGCCAACATTGAACCCAAGAGTAAAAGCATCTTTAAAATTTCCTCTCCAAGCACGTACCTTTCCATCGATGAATGCCACCTTGTAACCTTTGTCTTCCATTGCCGAAATGGACACCAAGTTCTTCTTTAGATCAGGTACATAAAGAACTTATTGTAAATGAATCGTGTTACCCTGATTCAATTGAAGGGTAACATTTTGATCCGAGTTGACTAAACTCCCAGATTTAACCAAGATCTTTTACTTCTGTGATGTTGTTAAAATTGCATTTAAAAGAGCATAAAGGAACATATATGCATGTTGTAAAGGAGAAGGAACATGACAAAATCAACACCATAAAACACAAGACGTTGATAACGGAGTTCGTCCAGGAGGGACTACGTCTCCGGGCCCCAGTGTCAAGATGGTGTAAGCCGCTGCATTAAGTCCTAGAAAGAGTGATGATGTACATGCATGTGTTTTATCTATCATACAAGGAATATGCCCTCACGCAGGAGTGGTTCCAAGAGATGTTCCACTACAGGAACTCATTCAAAAAGGGACTCCTTTCAACATGACATAATTTCACGTATGTTAATAATGAGCATCCGCCAACATGGCATCAAAGGGATCTCAACTCAAACATACATGGAAACAACATGAGTATCCCGTCAACATGACGACAAACGGATCTCAATCAAAATAGGACAATAAGTACATCTCACATTAAGAACAAAACAAGATCCCACATCAAACATCAAACAGGGATCTAAACAACACAATGCATCTCAAGAAAAGAGACAAAGAAGTACATGATCACACTGCATATACCTCACATCAAGGAGTTATCTGAAGAAGTGGATGATAAACTGTTGGATCTGGGTGCACCATCAATCTCGTGGCGTCGAATCTCATGGAAATGACTGCTCACACATTGAATGCTGACACCTGCACTCCACTTTGAAAAGTGGTCGAAATATGAAATGATCAAATGGAAAATTCAATTGCACCATCAGATTTGTGGCGTCGAATAATGTAAAATCGATTGTCAAATTTCTGAATTCTGACAAAGTGAAATTATGGGGCTACGGGAATCTTTTAGATTACCCCTAGATTCCTCAAAGATAACCTCCACTAGGTCATTTGAAGATCTGTTGCTCAGATCAAAATTCTGTCTACGCCATCAGGTTCGTGTCACTGAGTGGTGTAGGATTGGCATAAAGTTTGTCCAATTTAGACACTGGCAAAATTTCGCCCTCCTAAAAATTTGGCTCAATCATGGTTCTGCGTGCACTTTTCCAAGATCATGGTTCCACTTGCAAATCAATTAAAAAATATGTGCTTCAGTTTCCGCGCTCTCCTTGGCCTCCACGCACTGAGAAAATGAGGGTTTATATAACATTGGGTTGGCATATCTCGTAATGGAGTCTGTTTGGCGCATTGGTAATTTGGGCAATTTGTTAAGGGGAGGTCGGGGGATCAAATCCCGCCTCCCCACAAAATCTGCATATATATATAATTTTTAGGCTGTGGTTTTGTTTGATACATGCAGTTAAGCATGTGACATATAAGAAGCGGAGGTGTTATAACCATTAAGGTTTGGGTTGACCATTATACATTACATTGTATTTATGTGAGGGTTGGTTTAATAAATGGTGGAACCATTATGTAACAATGGCGTTGTTGGTTGAATTAATTGGGCAGAGTTTGGTACATGGGTTGGGTTGCTCGTGGAGCAGGCCAACCACGTGGCTGGGCGGGTTCGATTCCCGCGAGCCCATAATTATTTACGACAATTTTTTTATATATGGTAACCAGTTGGGGTGTGGGCCGAGTCCACCGGAGGTGGTATGCCCACCCCGTATTAATGTGTGGTGGTTGGGGGGCCGGCGGGGTTCATGGCTCGTCAGCCCAGATTCCAAAATTTGTTTTTTTTATTAATATATATTGTGGGAGGTCTGATAGAGGTGGCGGGGGTCATGGTCGGCCACCTATTTTTTAATATATATTTTTTTGAATTAAATATAGGCCATTTTCAAATATTTCGGAAATAACGGATATTGGGCAATTTAACAAGGCCACAATTTCTCCCGTTTTCAGGAGGTAGGTTCTCACATCAGCTGACGGTGAATTTGTAGGACACTTAAACCTGGCCCATAGCCCAACTTTGACCAAAACTTTGACTAGTTCTTTCTCCCTCACACGAGCTCAGATTTGAGTGTCATATACACCGTTGGAATTAGGGCAATGAGCACTCCAATTTGGTGCTAGTTTGGGAGAAATCTAACCACTTTGAATTTTGACCATTTCTGAGCCCTCGGGACTTCTACCTGTGTCTGAAGCCACTTGGATCACATTCCCTACACCCTTTATGGGATAGGTGGCATTGACTCCAAGAATAATCTCCACGATTGTCTCCTTCTTTATCAAATTAGAGAGAACTTCCTTATATCTGATGAAGTGCCTTGAAGCACTACTATCAATAAGCCAGTTTCCCAAAGATTCTAGAGGAGAAGATGTGGAGAGGGCCAATATAAGATAATACTCCTTTTTCTTATCAGAAACAACATTTGATTCTTCATACCTAGAGTTCCTTGCTTTCTTGAAGAGTCGGCCATTTCCTTGATGTCCTGCATTCCCTTTACCTTTGCCATTGTACCTGTTATTCCTTCGATCATTGAAGTTGCCACTAGAATGATTGTGATCATCATCATGAGATGTGTCCCTTCTTATTTGGACATTCCCTCGCATAATGGCCAAACTTATTGCAAGCAAAGCATCTGCCATTCCTTCCTCCCTTAGTGTACTTGAGCTGGTGCATTTGATGGAGGCCCAAGGATTTTACCCTTCACGTAATCCAACATTTCTTACTCTCGAGAAGTGGGATGAGGAACCCATTGAGCCTTTTGTCCTTTTCAACTGTCTTTCGTGATTGCTCTTTCACTCTTGATTAGGCTTTGTCTTCACCTCAGCTCTAATACCATGTTAATTTTAGGTATGTTCTATGCTTTAGAGAAATTTACTTCAATTTTTCCATACTAGCTCAATATCAATTCTAGATTAGAAATCACATCAGCATGATAGTAAAGTGCAGATAGAACATAAATATAAACTTCAAAAGACAAGCCAACACAAGAGGACACAAGATGTGGCACCAACCAGGGACAAACCCCAATGTGGGGAAACCCTTGATAAATTCTTCTTATATTCTTCAATAGTTCAGTGGAGAGAGAGATAGTACAAATACATTTGAAGTCAACACTTTGACTTTCCAAAATAAGAGATTAGGCATCAGAGATCTTCACCATGAAGATGACACAATGAGGTTGTAGATCGGATGACAAGGACTACAATTCCGAACTCAGGTGAAGGCATACTTATCAGTCCTCATTCTTTAGTTGATTCTCCAAGGTGATTCCATCACCATGTCGCACCTTGCTAGCTGAATCATCCTCAATGTAATAATACCAACCCATGGCAATAGCTCTGTCCATCTCATATTACAGCAGCATCATATAACCCTCTAATAGCTTCAGCAGTATGATAGCTCCATATATTATGCTAATGATATGAGCCCTCAAATGCCCATACGAAATACTTGACTGTGGTGTTATGTCTTGCAGCCTAACACTATTTCCTGTAGCAACGTAAATCTCTGCTGCTCACAAGGAAGTCTGCACCTTCATATTCTCTTAATGATCAGCTCATTAATCTACCCTCTATCAATGACGAAGCTCCACCAAGGTCACTGAACATAGGCCTATATTAATTTTCCCTCTAACAATCCCCTTTCTACTCCAAAGGTCATTGTACTTAGGGTTTCCAACCAAGGTCTTCAACATAGTGATTTCTCTTCCACATAATTCATTGTTGATAGCCTTCATCAAGTTCAGGATCTCACACCCATTGCTCCATCCAAGTGATTGTACACAACTTCTAAATCAAGGTTTGCAACATACAACAATTATGCCCTTGCATTTATTGTCAACACAACCCTAAAATATGTTGTCCAAGCATGCCTTGCTAGACAAACTTCAACACATATCCCTCAGCACTCTTCTCTATGTCATACAAGCCACTCACACTGATTTTCAGACCTTCCTTTTTTTTTTGAAGCTTGACGTTGTCCCTTTCCAAATCAAAGGTCAGATTAGGCATCATTTTGCTGTGGTAAGACTCCTCCATGACTGCGGCTAGGGCATGCTTCATTCACTATGAATAGCCTTCTCTTTGACTGCATCTAGGTCTAATTAAGACCTCCTCTATCCAGCGTATAAGGATCCTCCTTTTGCCGCATAAAATCCCTCATTAACTGCGGCCAAGGTGTCTTCTTCCTCTGCGGCTATATGACCACTTCAGGGCAACGTTTAAGGGCTCTACTCCATGACAACGTTAAGGGCTCTCCTCCATGACAGCGTTAAGGGCTCTCCTCCATGACTGCGTTAAGGTCTAGGCTCCATGACTGCGTTAAGGTCTAGGCCATCTCCTTTAGGGCAACATATAGACCTTCTCTTCTAAGCCTCTCTTTCCACTAAAACCCAAACGAGTGGAGAGAGGGATCACAAGAGATGAGTGACCAAATGACTTGAAGGCCACCTCTATTTATGGTAAAACGTGGAGGACAAGTGGGGGTAATTTGGTTGCTGGCTGACCTTGACGAATTGTCACATAAAAAAAATAAATTCATATCTCCATGAATACATGTCGGAATTGGATGATCTTTAGATCAATCCTACACCTCTCGACGAGAGGAATCCAAGAAAAATATCAGCTGTCATAAATAAGATGACTCACATGGAGTTTGGCCCTAGCTGCCAATTTTATCAATTTTCCAGTCAACCTTGAGATTCATGTCATGGAGCATGAAGAAGACATTGCAAATCCTTTGTCCTTTGATTATGGAACACCAAAATATGTTGAATTAGTGTTTCACTTTATATTATGCATCATCCATATGTCCTCATCAATTGGTAAAATTTATTTTATCATAAGTAGCATTATGATCACATTACATATGTAGAAATTTTCTAGCCATAGATATCTTCAACTTGTACCAAATCTACTTATGAAAAATCAACCAAGTGATGTAATTTCAAGGTTTACATATGCTTGGGACATAAACATTCTCATTCTTTGATGTATGGAAGCATTTCTTTATCCTTCCAAAAGAGGGAAGCAAGCCTTAGATCATCTTTTGATTTATTTTTCTAGATGTAATTTTTATGGCATGCTTCATGTGCAGATTTAATAGAAGGAAAGAAAATAACTTTTTACAAGTTTGTCTTCGAGTGATCTTCTCAAACCTTATTGATAGAGGCTATGACAAGTGATATCCATGATATCAATGCAGGATGATTGTTGGAGCATGTGTATCAACCTTTGGGAAGACAATTTGTAATGCATGGAGGTGATTTGTGGCAAGATAGTGAGATGCATTTTTCGAATGCAAGAGGTGATGACTATACTAGCCTTGTTTGATATTGGTTAAAGGAAGCATGTAGCAACACAAACCAACCTTGGTGTGACCTTGGTGTTTTCTTCCATCGTTAGGATCTCATTTCAGTTTTCAGCCACATAGAGGTTTGAGCCTATGCTTGCAAGATGCTTGACATAGGTTTGCCTTGGTTTGGTTCTTGATAGAAAAGGAGATCTCATGTCTTTCATAACATGACGTGATGTTTGCCTTGCCTTATTGATTTCACTTAAAATTTGTATCTTCTTGTTGTAGAGTATGGTAGGAAGAATAAGCTTGATGGTCATAAGTATTTTGGGTCCAACCTTTGTTTCTAGCTACCCTTAAGAATGAGTAGTTAGATAGACATTCTCAAGTTTTTGTAATGAATTGGAACTAAAGACAATTTAGATAATGTGGCAAGGATGTGAAGTTTTTGATTCATTTCATCATGGCCAACCAACCCTTTGATTCACTTTGAAATATTAAAATATTTTGGATTTCTCTTGCACCTCACCGGTGAGAGAAATCTCCATTTGGAGTTGGTTATTATCCCTTGAAACTACATGCTTCATTTTGAATTTTCACAGTTTTTTCTTCTTTCGTCAGCATAATAGATCCTCAAAGTCCAGTGGCAATCATGAATTTTAGCAAGAGACTTGGGAGGTATTGATGGAGAGTTTTTCAAAGACACTTCAGCTTGAGGTTCCACTTGGGTAAACTTGACACCAATTTCGAGGCATTATTACATGGCTTCCATTATCTTTTGTTGCATCATTGATGAGAACCTTGTTCCTAGGTTGAACCTAGGGCTCAAGGCGATGTGGTTGGAGAATGTGGGAAGGGAAGGAACCTTAGAAGATGAGCATCCTACTTGGGAGGGTGCCACGTGGAACTAAGCTATAAATGGGCTTGGTCAAAGGCCCACTTGAGGTTGAACACCCTCTTCAAGGAGGTGGGTATGATGTGTTGAAGGCAATAAGCGATGAGAAATAACTTTGATGGAGGAGATTCCACATATTCAAGGGAATATTTCTCATTTGAGGAGAAACTTTTGGGGTAAGGACACATTTTAACATATTTGGAGGCATATTTCACCTTTTGAGGTATTTTGGGGAAAGGACACATTATTGAGTGCCTTTTCTACATGCTTGGATGTATGTTTCACCTTTAAGGAGGGCATAGGGGTCAAATTAATTTGTACAAGGAATTTTCTACATATTTGGGTGAAAGATGTTTACGTGAGGAGATGCCATGTGGTTTTGTTGACATAGGCAAACCCTAAAATGAATAATAAATGCATGCTTGAAAAGGGTATCGTGAATTAGAAAGATGGAAACAAGCAATATGGACCCATTTTATTCATTCAAAATGAAAAAGGGAGTGGAATACTCAAGGAGAATAATTCCTAGGCCTTTTAAAAATAAATTTCATTAATGAAATAGGGTTTGATTTGAAGGATATAAATGGAGGATAATATTTAGTTTCTAATGATGTGTTTGGAATTGTGAGAGGTCCCTTCCAAGGTTAGTAGAATATCTTTGGGAGGAAGAAGTTAAGGGGCTTCTTAATGTGACAATCGTCATCTTTCTTTTTTGTTTTCTTGGGTTGATTTGATGGAAATGGTTTACTTGTATAGATCTACTAGTGTAACTAGTAAGCTTGGAAGAAGGGAATTTTTTTTTCCAATAAGAAGACATCGACATCAGGATTGAAATGAAACCCTCCCTTATCTCATTATAATCATCATTCCTATTATGGGATATATATTATTCTAATTTAATGGTTGTGTTCATTTACTTTACCTTTTGTGGGTTGGCTTAGCTAGCAGTAAAAGTTATGTGTGACACATTTAGGTCCTCTTAATCTTATCGTGAAATCAGAGTTGAAGAATTATGCATTGTTGGTTTTTTGTTCAATGAGAATTTTTTCCTACTATATCTACTCCATTTATGGTTTCATATGTGGTTGTCGCTTAATTGTTAATGGTTGTACATTATTACTTCCTTGATTTTGTACTTGATTTGAGAAGAATCTTTGGAAATTCCCGTCTTTATTTTTCTGTATAGTGAAGTTGATACATGTTGTTGGTTAATGCATGTTTATAACACCTTATCTATGCCTCTTTTCCTCTTTTTATACTGTCTGCACCCTCTTGGTTGTTGATCTCTACTCCATCACCCAATTAGATAGGCACTAGCCTTGGAAATCCAACATTCTTTAAATTTTAAAGAACTTCTTAAACAATATTTTTAAGGCCTTATGCTGGAAAAGGACTATCCTAAAGTGAGGAAGAATCATTGTGGTGACAATGGGAAACATTCCTGAGTGCCTTTTGAGTTGCACTTCATTCAAGGACTTAAATATCATTTAGTGTAGGTTTAGGAGGTAAAAAATGAATCATTATTTAAGTGTTACTTTTCATATTGTGTATGTCTTTTAGAAAAAAAATCATCATCCTATATATGTTTAGAGATTGCAAGTTAGGATGTGCTCAATAATATGCTAGCAGTGGATACACTTTAGTGGGTTAATAACAGTGATGGGCCCACTTACCATTGTACTAAATGATACATATTATGTTACTATTGTCTTAGATTGCAAACCAAAATGCATTCTACAATATGATGGCATTAGTTTCACTTTTATGGGTTAATAATGGCGGTGGACCCATTGACCATTAGACTAGATTATGTGTGTATAATTCAACATATTTAACCAGATTAATTACAAAGATAAGTAACACTTTATTGATTTCAAATATAACGATTATGTGTTCATAATTTTATTGCTTGTACTTCATTTCATTTGAATGGTTGATGATTACCTTTGAAGTGTATATTTCTGAAGTTAGTTTAGATTTTTTTCCTACAATTTGATTGCTTGTACTTCATTTCATTTGAATTGTTGATGATTACCTCTGAAGTGTATATTTCTAAAGTTAGTTTAGATTTTTTTCTACAATGATGATGTTTTTTCATATGCTTACATGGTTATGGACTTGATATTTGTGAATACTTCAAGTTTTTGTGAGCTTAGGTTTAAGACCTTTGGGATGTGCATAAACATTTCATTTGAATTGTTGATGATTACCTTTGAAGTGTATATTTCTAAAGTTAGTTTAGATTTTTTTCCTATAATGATGATGTTTTTTTGTATGCTTATGTGGTTATGGACTTGATATTTGTGAATACTTCAAGTTTTTGTGAGCTTAGGTTTAAGACCTTTGGGATGTGCATAAACATTTTAGTAGAATAAGTCATGGAAAAGTATTTTTTACATTAATTTATTAATTTGAATGATTGTGGGTTTAATGGTTAAAAGCATGTCTCCATAGAGATCATATTTACGAATATAGAACGGATAGGTTATGTTTATCTCTATAGAAAAGTAATCAAATCACTATTCGAAAGGGCTTTCTTGTCCCACAAAGAAGGGGTTTGCATATGTCAATTTTCTGTCTCACTTGTTTGTGACCTTTATTATAATATTTTTATTTTTATTTGGACATATATTTGTAATAGTTATCAAACTTATTTATTTGTTAATGGAGGTAAGCACCTTTATTCAAAGTGTGAAAATAAAATATAAAGATTAAATAAATCAAGTATTGGATACACATTAAAAAAAAACTTATATATACTTAAATTTAATGATAATGATCAAAATCAATTGATCATTATGGTTGAACAAGGGTTTTTTTGTTATCCACTTCGCTTTATTTCACATTATTGATCTCAACTAAGGTTTCCTATAACAAGTTTTGAATTGGTAGAAAAATCATTGCATGGTGTGGTGCCATATTTTGGGTGGTATATTAGATGTGTGGCCTCAACTTGTCTTTTGAATGTTCATGGAGCCATTTTAATCATTTTCAAGTATGTTTTATTTATAGGAAAGTTGTCTTCATGTGTTTGCAAACAAATTTCATTCCATGGGTTTTTGTGGTTACAGTGACTCTAAACGGAGAAGCTTTGTCACTATCCATAGCAACATCTTGTTATTTTCTCCCTTGTTGTACCTCTATTCTCAAGGCCAATAAACATATGTTCATGGATTGGTGTATTTTCCATGCCTCGGGGCACTTCATTTCTTGTTTCCAAAATAGATGCCTAAAAATATTGAGTGTAGGTTTCATAATTTGAGTGTGTTAATAAGTGTCTTGTTATTAATGCATGGCAATTTTCATCCAAAAATATTTCTACAACAAAACCAAAGATTCAATAACAAGAATTTCCTATAAAATATATATATATTTTTTACTTTAAAAAAAAAAAACATAATTCAAATGATTGGGGTTGTACTCCAAAGACTAACTTTTTTTTGTTTGTATAGGTGACATGATGATGCAGAAAAGGTTTTTTCAATTCCTATTGTCATCTG
Source organism: Pinus taeda (assembly GCA_000404065.3). Classification (NCBI taxonomy): domain Eukaryota; kingdom Viridiplantae; phylum Streptophyta; class Pinopsida; order Pinales; family Pinaceae; genus Pinus; species Pinus taeda. The sequence goes on along the minus strand of APFE030902681.1, from coordinate 204,692 downwards.
TGGGATTAGCAAGGAGGTTCTCCATTAAATATGTTAATTTGGCAGAAAAATCCAAAGATCTATCTCAGAAACTACAAGATTCTTGTATTAGAATTGAAGGTGTTAAAGAATTATTAGTGTTGAGATTTTGAAAGAAATTAACAAAATATTTTATTATTACATTAGTTTCACAAATAACTCACCTATTTGGATCATGATAGAAACTAACCAATGGAAAACTCTCTCAGCGCTACATGATAAATCAATTAGTATTAGATGATTACACCTAATGAGCCTAATACAATTTAAATGTTTTTTAGTCTTAATATTATATTTCTATTTTATAATTTTAATGGTATTTTATTTACTTCTAAAGTTCAATTCTAATGTAAACTATAATTTTGAAGTTATTTTTCAATAGTTATTTGTTTTGGTTTCATAAACATCTATATATATATGTAAGAACACGGTGTAAAACCACATTCCAATACACTTTTAATTCAATGGATGGATGTTGATATATTAGAATATTACACCAGCTAAAATTTTAAGTTATTTTCAATATTTATTTGTTTTGATTTCTCAAACATTTATACATAAATGCAAGAACACAATGCAAAATAAATTCTAATAAGCTTGTATTTCAATGGACAATGATGTATTAGAATATTACAACAATTAAAATTGAAATGAAAAATTAAAATTCCAACATCATAGTAACTAAATGCAAACACAAAAAGCATAATGATATTAAAATATCATGTCAATTAAATTTGAAATCATAATCTCAAAACTATAATCTCTTCAAGTACCATTTATGTGCCTAATTTAAAACATGGAAATAAAAAATGAGATGGTGTAACAAATTATTAGATAATTACAAACATTAGTAATAATACAACCCTATCAATTCATATTTTATTCCTTAAAGAAAGTCTCATTATAAAAATTCTCAAAAAAGGCATTTCATAAATATATGGGAGAAGTAATTCCCAACACCCTCTTGTATGTAGGAAAATAATGAGGAAGATGATGCTTGGCTAGTTCCATTATGAGGATTTCCCCCCTTTCTCAAGTTTTTGGATGGAGAGAAGTGTTAACCGCAAACCAAAATAAGGTAGTCAATCCCATAGAATTTTGTAGAAAGAGATCATGTAAGCTCTTTAGGAATTTTGCCTTAACCAACTAATTTTTCCCTTCGGGTTGTGTGGGGGAGAGAGAGAAATCTTAAAAAATGATTGTTACAACTATATCAATTTGACACATCGCATTCATTAGAAAAAAAGAATTCCACTAGAACGAGTGTCGTTTTAAAGAAAAATGTTTTTATACAAAATTACATCAACTACATTTTGTTTAATTTCATTGTATGTAGAATGTGGTTTCCTAGATATTGTGTCTTCTAGTAATATAGTAATATATAGTATCTCAATCACACATCTTAGAGAGTATTATACCATTAACCATTTTGAGATTAATTTATATATTGGATCCTTTGTCTCCAATGTTTTGCATAACTTTTATTCTTAAATTCCAAACTAGTCCACTTTTAGTAAATGTCTAGACCATAATAGTTTTAATAAACCTTGTGGAATAATCAATTATTGGTCGTGTATTTCATGATGGTGTAACCCCCATCTCATCTATTGCTAATCTAATTCTAAGGCATAAATTTTTGAGTTGTCTCTTCTATTTTTCTCCCACTCCAATTCACTAGTGTTTGGACTTGTTATGTTGGATTTGCTATCGATAGTGTTAGATAGATTGGTGGATCCTCAAACATTAGATCTTAGATCAAGCACATGGAAATGTAAAATCAACCAAATATAATATAGTCTCCTTTTAAATTTTCCAATCTAAAATATGATTCTGAAGTATTGTATTTTTCATCATTTCAATCATATAATGTTTCTATATCTACCCCTTTAATTTGCATATCTTGTAGTCTCTTTGCTAATAGTTGTCCTTCTACATCATTTGGAGTAGCAGTTTCAATAGATCTCTTGGGAGGTTAAGTGATAGAGCATGGATAATAGAGGCACAAAAGATGATATGTTTTATCATATGCAAGTGTCTGTAAATAAGGCATGTACATGTTCATGACAAATATTTTACTATGTCAATTGGGTCTAGCCTAGGGGGTTGAGATAAGTGTTTTCATCCTCCCAACCTAGGTTCAATTCCCATAAGTGACATGTTGATCTATTAATCAGTATATTGTTGTAACAACTTTGAGCCCTCTTACCCGACCTTCTATCTTGATCAATCTAAGGTTTACCTTTGGTACCATCCTCAAAATGAGGGGAAATGCTTTAAGGTTGCCCCAAGGATATATTACTTGAGAAAAAAAGGGGGAAAAGTTTACTATACAAATGAGATGGAACTTGTGACCACATCCAAATGCATAGGAACCCAAAGAATAAAAATCTTTACGAAAAAGAAATATTGAGTATATTCTCATGTTAATATTCTTAGAGAGAGATAAAGAGAGAGCATCATAATCAACATTAATAAGTTAACATTAGGTGCCATTCATGAATGTGGGGAAGTGCATGGGAGTTTCCCCATGAGGTATTCTTTGAGAATAATAATAATTTATAAATAAATAAATTAGGTGTGAACAACAAAACTAATTTTAACAAACCCAGTAATTTGAGATGTGAGAGACTAATTTGAAAAAAAAATAATGAGAAGGAAATTCAAACATATTAGGAAATGAAAATTATTGAAATTTGATGAAGGTGGTGATCAATTAAAGGCAACAACTGGTTGTATCCTTGAAACTAACAATGTAGGAACATTGTGGTAATGTGTTTGTGTTAGTGTTAGATATTATCCAAAGAGATCTACTCAATGCTCTTCTATGATTGAATGGATAACGAGCTCAAAATTATCTCGATGTAGCTACATCTCACACTAACAAAGTTGTTGCAACTCACACCTAATTGAGAAATATGCTTTGCATTTATAGCTAGTGTCCTCTCATCAATTGAGCTCAAGTCTAGACATTGTAGAAAATGTAGGGTCACACAGTTAAGACATGTGATTTTAAGTGATATAACATTGTGGAAAATCCTCCTATGTGGCACACCATTTTGGGTTATCATATTTTCGACCATGTTGTTGTTGTATTTTATTGTGAGATGGAAGATTGTGTATCCTTTTACCACTAGCTTTAGTGGCACATGGACACCAACAATTTCCAACTTCCATTCCTCTAATAAAATCTACTAATAAATTTGTTTTAATTAGTGATTCAAAATCCTATGCTACATTGATGTGGTTTCACCGTCTCATATTCACTTTGCACAATTACAAGAAAGCATGAATTCTCATGCTCTCATGTATGAATTTAGATAAATAATATAAACTTGGTATAAGCATAAGTTTATTCTTAAAAGTGGCACCCAATGGTTAATAAGCTAATGTTGCACTTCCCAATAAAGTTGCTATATGCTTATGTCAATGTTAATGTACCATGATTTTGAAGCAATGTAAACATTTGGTTAAAAGTGATGTTACAATGAATAATACCATCCATGGTCTCTCTTATTATCTTGAGGCTTACTAACAAGTCCCATTCATGTGGAAAGTGGTATCTCAAACATCTATTAACCTCAACATCTAGGAATTTGATGCATTGGACCTAACTTGAAATCAAATGGTCTTAAATTTTAAGCACCATACCCTTCATCTATGTGGAAATATATCAATACACACATCATTGGGTGCTCCCATTTTAACTTCAACATATTATACCATGTGACTTAGTTGATGTAGCATACTTAGGGGGGATAGTATGGGGTACAAAGGGAGGTACCCAAGGGAATAATGTAATAATGGCATGGGTTATAGTAATAAATAAAGTGGTTAACCCATATCATGTAAGGAACCACAAGTAGTTATCAATAATGTAATAAACCCATTGTATTAGATAGATGGCATAGCTGCATAATATTTTTTCCAATTTTGAAAATAGGTCATAATTGGGATTTTGAGCGACATTGACTAAACTGTGGCCATTTTAAATTTTTGCCAAGTAAGTGATTTTTTTTTTCAAAGCCCTCTTCGTGGCTTCTAACAATATGTTTTTAGGAACAAATTATGGGCCAACTATTGAAAAATTTATACGAGAGAAGAATAGTGACTTTCAAGGGTATTGGAAGGACAACATAGGGTATTATTTGGAAGATGAGGATGCTATATGGTGGAAATCACTTGACAATGAGTTTCTGAAGTTATGTAGTGCTGATGAAATGAAAAAACTATTGTTGGGCAAATGGTCTCATACTAAAAAACAGGGGAATGAGATATGTAAGGGGTTATTTTCTACTGGTATCTCCTTATTACATGTTCATGGATATATTCAGAAGGAGAAGATCATTGTGTCTATAAATTTTAGCTACAAGCAACATTTTATAAATGTTAATTTGGCAAAAAGATTGCAAATTCCAACTAAACAAATGGAGTACACACAGGTTAATAATGAGCAAGTGCAAGTGTATAAAGATTTGAAGATTTCTATGGACAAGTATGTATTACATTCTGATCTTTATGCTTCAAATATGGTTATTGTGGGTGTTGTTTTGGGTTACCCTTGGATAGAATCTATGGGTACTATCCATATTAATGTGCAGAAGAAATTCTTGAAGCTCTGGTATAAAAAGAAAAAAAATTACATTACAGGATATTTCCATCAATAAACAAGTAGAGTCCATGGAGGCTGAAATAGAAGATGTTCCAAGGATTGCCATATCAGATGATGAGTCCTTGATGGTCAACAACCAAACACAAACATCAAACTAGGTATGAGAAAAACAAGAAGAGTCTAAGGAGGCTGAAGCAGAAAATGTTACAGGTATGGATATATCAGATGAGGAATCCATGGTTGAAGTAATGTTGGAAGATAAGCAACAACAGCAGATGCCACATGTACCAGATACCAATCAGGCTCCATTAGGTGGTGAATTAAAGAAAGATACACCATTGGTTAAAAATTCAGCGTATCACCACCCACATCACTCCGCAAGAAAACAACCAACACGTTGGCAAAAAATTAGCCACAAAGACAGTGACCCCCTCATGACAAATAGAGAGGGGCGACGATCCACCTGCTACACATTAACACAGAAGAGCTGCTAGGATCAACTTCCATCTCAAGCGAGTGAGGCGCCAGCTAGATCGAGGGTTCACCTTTCTCTTGGATGGCTAGATGCACTTGCATGGTACCAGAGGAGTACTCTTTTGAGTAGATTTTATTATTTGTGTTCTTCTTATGTTTTGAGGATGAAATATGTTTAAGGGGGGTGGAATGTAGTATACGTAGGGGGGATAATATGGGGTATAGAGAGAAGTACCCAAGGGAATAATGTAATAATGGGATGGGCCATAGTAATAAATAAAGTGGTTAACCTGTGTCATGTAAGGGACCACAAGTAGTTAGAAATAATGTAATAAGCCCATTGTATTAAATAGATGGTATTGAGGGAACCATGGTAATGACTCGTGGTATTGTATGTATGAGGCCTATATAGAGGCTCGAGACTCCACATTGAGAGATGTAAAGGAATATTGTATGGACAAGCATATGGCTTGTAGAGTGTTCTCCTTCCTTAAGGAGTGAATGTATGGTGTTGCCCTACCTTAAGGGTTGATCAATAAAGAAGCATTTTTATCTATATTCAGATCTTGTTATTTTTTGTGATTATTTACAATTATTGGGTATATTGGTATCATTTCCTATATTTGTAGGTTAGATATATTATAGTTGACTACATAAGATATTTTTGTGCACCCTAGCCACCTCTATAATGAGAGACTCACCATGCACCTTAGGCACATCCACAACAAGATTTCCTTACACCAGCTAGAGGTCCATCATTTGGAAAAGAGACAAAAAAAAATGATTGAAACTTGTCTAAAGAGTGTAGTGGTCAAATTCACCATAGGACAATCAAAATAATGAAAAATTAAGTGCAAATGTCTTGATATTGGACATGCAACTCCTAATATGTTTGTGATTCCCATAATTCTATGAATGACAATATCATTTTGAATCATGCGCTCTATTTCTATAATCTCATTTAAATTGATTTCAATTTAAATTTCAACATTGATTTTTATTGCAATGGAATTTTCATCCTATTGACCAACATGAATACCACAATTTCCATCAACACTAAGGTTTGGAAGTCATTCCAAGTAAAAGGACATTGATTAATATACTATTGACCAATATATCATTGGATTAATATTGTTCAATGTCTAAAGTGAAAATGATCATTACCACATACTTTATGCCCTTATTATTCCTTTTGTTCTCAATATCAATTTCCACATATTATATTCTAGTTGACATAAACAAGACACATAGTTGACTAAGGGATGTGATTTGTATGCCAATATATATAAAAGAGCATTGATCAACACAATAAATTGTAGTTTGCTACTACTATATTTTTCAATATTTAAATTGGCATTGGCAATATTCATATTCAACATGTGATTCCCATTATATGTATGTTTCTCAAAAGAGTGTGAATGATTATGGATACCTTGTAGCTTCGACCAATAATGTTCCATTGTTATTTTGTTTGATATAGATATTGGCATCCAAGGCCACATTCCTACTAATTAACATGACCAAGTTAAGTCACAATTCATAAGGCTAAGATATGGATGTGTGGATGCATACAAAGAAACATTAATCAATATACTATAATGTCATTTAATAGCTCACTATTATTATATTTCCTAATACATAATTTAACAACATCATTCCTATCCAATATACATGTCTACCATTGGGTTTGTATTGCTAAGAAGCATGTCCTCATATGTCATGGTTATTTTTTTTTACAACAATATAAAATCAAACATTACATTGATTGCATTGTCCATATTACTTTGATCTAATCCACATATTATTTAGTTTGATGTAGATTTCGATCTCTATGGTTAATTATATCAATCAATATAATAACATTATATTGATCAATATGATGCACATAGCATTTTGATTAATGTTATGTCATTGATTGATTTTCACAAGGATATTGAATGATATGTTCAAACTAGGAAATTTCCCAAAGTAGTATAACTATAATTGTGTTTATAAACACTTATATATGCAAGAAGATGTATAAATAAAGGTTATTGTTAGATTATGTAAGTTTTTCCAAAATATGGAGTTCTTTTATCATCTATATATATTTTTTTCCGGGCGGGGAGGGGGTAATAATTTCCTTATTTCTTTCAATACTAATGTTATCTCCTCCTCTTCTTTGTTAAGATACCACTAGTATGTAATGAAATATGTTGGAAACATAATCTTTTGGGGTTATGTGAATTTGGCCTATTCACATAAGAGGAAAGAAAAAAGACTCAAGTGAATGCGAACAATCATGAGAATTCCAAGGGACTTCTTGGGAGATGAAACCAAGGGTCACACAAACTGTATTTATATGTATATTTTGTGAATATTATGGAATCAGATGCCTTATCAAATCTATCTTTAAATTTACGTAAGTTTCACATGGTATCAAATCTAGATTGGCTCAAAATACCTCTACCATCTTGAGCTTGTCAAAGCTAAGTTTAGACACCTCTATAGGCTAGTGTAACTTCTCTACCACCTACTCAGTATATGATCTCTTAGCTATGTGACCCTTCCTAGCTTCCGCTCTAACCATTAGGAAGAAACAACCCCTTGTTCTTGCATTGGAAACTCTCCCATAAAGTGCTCTTAGCCATCATTCACATGTAGGCCTAGTTATTTCATTCTCAATTCGCCTAACTTCTCTTTGTGCACCTTCATCGGAGCACCCATAGAATCTTCTATTCTAGGTTTCTTAAAATTTGTATTAGAAATTTTGGCTTGATAACTACGTCTCTTCATTGCCCTCTAGGCTAGTCCAACATCTTTGTGTTCTCATCTACAACCTCTCAAAAATATGTGTGCTCATTTGTAGACTCTTTCCTGTAGCCTTGAAACCCTTGGCTCTCACTCATCACTTCTTATTGCTATATCTTTGTGCTTCTTGTTGAAAACGCAGTAAAGTAATAGGCAAGAACTAGATAACTTGCCTGATACATATTTTTCACAAGATGTACACATAAATACATTTTTCATTGACCATTGGATTTCATATTCCAAGATGTCTCTTGGAATTATATGATTGTTGGAGGTTACTTGGATATTTTTGCCGTCCTCTCAAGTGAATAACCCAAGATTGTATAACCCAAGAGGATTATGCTTCCAACAACCCCCCCCCAATTTGAAGGGGTGTATATGAGTCCAAGAAAAGAGATGAAATATAAAAGTGCATGGAAACCAATGGTTGGATTGTCTCTCTGAAATGATAGCTTAAGGAAGACCACAAACCAAATGAGGTAGCAGAACCTAAAGTTTTCTTTCAGTGGTGCATTAGAGATATTTTTAGGTAAAACATGGGCCTCAAAACAAAAATTTACAACCAAAACCAACTTTATAAGAAAAAATAGGATTCAAGATGATGATGTTTTACTCAAATTTTACTCAAATTTCGAGTCAACGCACTTGTTGGATGCAAAATTTAGTTCCTCGTCCAAGGAGTAACCATATGCATACTTTCAATGGACCTTGCTACACAAAAAATGGGAAACAAATGAAAAATGTGATTGGGATAATGTTTTTCATGTATTTCACATTTTTTGTGTAGCAGGGTTCATCGAAAATTCGCACCATTGGTAATCCTTGGATGAGGAATTAAATTCCACATCCAACGAGTCCTCCCACTCGAAATTTGAGTAAAACTGTAGGGAAATAAGTTGAAAATACGAGTTGAAAAATAAGCCTTTTCCCTCTAAATTTTGATGATGTAATATAATATTATTTTATTATTTCCAATATAATTTTATAATATTCCCTAGAATTCCCATTTTAAACCTCAAAATTTTTCTAATGGTTTAAGGATGACCACTAACTAAGGAACTATACTTGAATTAGTTCTTGGAACAATTATAGATTTGGCTATAAGTTAAATTCTTTTGCAAAGTAGAAGTGCTCCCCAATGATGGTTTAAAGATGACCAGAAACTCATGAAATGTGTAGTAGAAGTTGAAGTCTTCCACATGTGGTGGTTTAAGGTTGGCCACCAACCAAGTCATGCTCATGGAACATGAGTCTATCTCCGGCTACAAATCTGACTCTAACCATGGCTGACTTGATGTCTCTGGATCTAAGGCTTTGGTTCTGGTTGTGACTCAGGCTCGTTTTATATAACTTTGAAAATAGTATTTGACCATTAATTCCCCCATATCAGATACAAGGTGAGAAGATGAAGACATCTCTACGACATGACATTGAAATACTCGAGAATACACTTTGAGGTATGACTGATATATCTTCTTGGTTGTTGAAGACCATTGCTAAGAAGTGATCCATCCAAGGTGAATCTTTGCTCATGCAAGAGTCTTGTGTCTAGAAATTTTTTCTAAATGATGATTATATTTGCCACATTGCTCACAAAGGTGAAGATCAGAACGCTGATACTTCACATGGGCAACTCAATCACAATGTTGGCATATGGAAATTTGAAGTGGTTTTGGAAGAGGAGAAAGAGAAGATAAGATACCTCGAAGAAGTCTATCGCTATGAAACTAGATTGGTTTGGAGTAGTGCGGAATGTGAAAGGTCATACCATTTTTGTATCTGAGACCAATTTTATGCTTATTGTTAATGAATTTTTCCCAAGCTCTAATGATGGGATTGAGAAGTGCAATTTGAATAGTTTCATTTTCATGTAAATCTACTCCTGGAGTGATCTCACTGATTTGATAAAGCACTGGTTGTTGATGGGAATCAACCCAAACTCAAAAAGGGAATTATTCTACACATAAACTGGGTCAAAATGTTGATTCCTTTGTTGTCGTTCATCTTTTTGGAGTTGTGACTCAAGATAGAGAAACTCGATCTTCTCCTTTTCTATTTGAATATCGTTGAGAGTGACTTTGCTACTTTTGAGTGTACCGTCAATAATAGAGACTATTAGAGTGTTAAGTAATTCTAATAATGCATCAAGTTTAGCCATTTTCTTAACAATACAAGCTCAAAAAAGGGTAAAATAATGAGGAAAAATCTATCAGCTTGTACTCTCAAGAATCTAGGCATTATAGACAACAAATCTTGATTCACATCAAATTCTCACAAATGTCAAAATACCATATAAAAGAAATAGAGTATGCATTAAAAATAATAAATTACAATGAGTAACATTGCTAGCTCTCTGTGATTTTACCATTGGAAAACCTCCAAGTCTAGCCCATAAATGCAAACAAAAATAATAAATAGTAATATAGAGAGGCTATTGGTCCAAGGAGAAGTATGCACCACCAATTGAAAGTAGTGTTTGCACACTACTTTCTTTGTCAAAGAAAGAGGGATAGTCTCATCGAAGAAGTTGATCTCACAACGAAGGTATGCATAATGCTTGATTTTTTATACTATGCACTACCTAGGGAGCCCTACAAACCCCATCATTGCTGTTTACATAGGTTTTGTGTTCAATTCCCACATAAGCCACCAATGGAGTTTTACACAGTATGAAAAAAAATGTAGAAGCTCGCTTACTTTCCTAGAAAAGTTGCATGTAGCATTACAATTTTTTAGGTTCTTTGATGATTGAGAAAAACAGATTGATAGGAAAATGAAAAACTTGGGTTAGATTGAAGTCTTAAGACTAACCTCAATATTTAAGATTGTTCATTAGCCACAACATCCTTGAAGCCCCATTCTAGTCAACAATTTATTTCTCTCAGAAAAAACATTTGTCATAGCAAAGTTACCAACTTAACAAGAACTGTACCGGGTTCTCCTTCTTTAAGAGGTTACCAAAAATCATGATTTCATGCCGATTTTGAAAGATGTCAATGCAACATCAACCTTTTTTTAGAGCATGTTTTTTATATTTTAAATTTTCTTATGTATTGAGTATGGACATTCTTTTTAAATGTTATTGATTTTCATGCTAATTTTGAAAAGGGTTGATGCAACATCAACCCGTTTTTTTGGGGCTTATTTTTGACATTTTAAATTTTCTTACGTATTAAGTATGGATTTTTTTTTTTTTTTTAATGTTGGCAATTTTCATGCTAATTTTGAAAAGCATTGATGCATCATCACCATTTTTTTTGGATGGCGAGGGCAGGGTGGGGTAGATTTTTTAGACTTTAAATTTTTCTATGTCTTAAGTATGCACATTTTTTTAAAATGTTGGTTATTTAACCACTTTTCAAGTTGTTTTCTTCTCTCCTTTTCCTTTTTTTCCCTGACATGTTTTTTTTTAAAGATTCTTCATGTTTGGGTTTTTATTTTTATTTTTATTTTTCTTTGCAATGTTAATTTTTATTGAATTTTCTTTTTCAAAGTTAAAAAAAAAAATATAATAAAATTGATGTTTTCAAGTTAGGATTTTTTATATATTTATGTATTGTTAATTAATACTTCATTACAAATAAAATAGTTTGTCACTAAAAAATAATAAATTTAAACACTTTACAAAAAAATACACATTTTGCATATAGATATAATTAAAAAAATACATCTTTTAGAATCTTTTTGCTAAAAATGACATGTCAAATAAACGATTTTTATAGGAAATTTTGAAAAAAAAAAAAAAAAATTTAATAGCAAATTTTATGAAATTTATGTAAAAAAATGATAATATTTGGATTTTTTTCCAAAAAATGATGATTCACATAAATGATAAGTAAGAACAAAAAAACAAAATAGAAAAACAAAAAACCAAAAACAAAAACAAAAACAAACAACAAATATTAAAAGAATATATAAATATATATATAATATATAATATATATATAGAGGAGAGAGAGAGGAGAGAGAGAGAGAGAGAGAGATTGATTTTAATTGGTATATTTCAGGATTTTTTGGCTAAAAATAACATGTCAAATAAATGATTTTTATAGGAAAATTTGAACAATTCTTTTGAAAAAATAACAAATTTTATGAAATTTATGTCAAAAATGATAAGTTTAGACCACTCACTAGGGGCTTACTACCCCGGCTTGGCAACAAGGACCGGTAGGGGCTTGCTTGAAGTTAGGAGAGCAAGGATTTTCACTACTGGATTAGTCACTATTGACCAGCTGATTAGCTCATTTAGTATGTTGTTTGCTGGATCAATAGAGGGAAAGGGGTATATCCCGATTGCGCACCCCTCCCCTAATCAGCTATTCTTATTAAAATAATAATAATACTAATAGAAAAGCAAACAACATACTAAACACAAAAGAAAAAAAATAGATTACAAAAAAATCTACTAAATAAATAAATAAAAAAATATGATACAATTATTTTAATAATAAAAAATATTACAATATAAATTAAAAAAATTATTAATAAATAAAATATATCATAAATTATTTCAAACAAAATAAACCAATAAATATTAAAAATAAATATTAAAATAATATAATATATATATATATATATATATATATATATTATATATATAAAATTGTTTCCATCATCATCCATAATGACTCAAATTTGCATGTCAAAAAGTTTTAAAGAAAGATATTTTCAAATATAACCCATTATTACGAGATATGATGCATTGGGGAATAATAGTTGGTTGCAAAATATGAACCGATCTTTAAAATACTCGTTACAAGGCAATAAATGATAATCATGAACGATTTGTTAACAATTTCGTTTGTCAATTCTGAGTGACAATCGACAAAGTTTTGGTTATACTTCACTGCATATGCCATAAATGGTGGTATTCTTGGCTGTCATTAAAAAGGCTCTTTGTTAGTTTTTTTAATTATGTATTTTTTATTTTTATTTTTTCCATTAAAATATTTTTATTAATTTTTCAAAAATTTTATGGCTTATATTTTAAGGACTTTCTACTCTCCTAACTTCAGTTTCATTGGATAAAAGATAATTCTATTTTATACAAAATCTCAAAGGCAAATTAACCATATTGTCCAAAAAATAGACTAGACCAAAAAACAATCCACAATGACCATTTTATAGAGGGGGATTTAGAGCCTGAATAACTCTCGGGACCACAAAAGGGCCATGCCCTCCATGAACATGAAAGTCAATATGAGTTAGCCTCGCCTCAATCTCATCTAGGATCTCACTGGATTTGTGTTGACTGCGACAGACAGATGCAAGGCACTCCAAGATCTCTCCCAAAGTGTACTGAACATCATTAATATAGGCAATGGTTTCATTTCTATAAGCATACCTTTGTTGGCGAATAATGTTGATACTGGCATGGATGTCCCAATTGTTCTGCCACATGGGACAACGTTGGAGGTTGCACCATGTTAAAAAAAATATTTTAATTAATTAATTAATTATTTTCATTTTTTATTTATCTATCCATTTTTTTATTCTTCCTTTTTTTCTTTTAATTATAGGTGTCAATGCTCAACTAGCAAAATGACCCCACTATGTGTCATTTTGTTCGTTTCATTACAATAGATCGAGTTCACCCCACTATATCTCAATTTCATGGTTGACTTATAAGTTTTCATTGCAATAGTGTCTAGTTTGCCCTTAATGTGTGTCAATTTGATGGTTGATTCAATATAATGACTCTTTGATTTAGGTATTCATTTTTTTGGGTCTTTTTAGTCATAATTTTTGGTTTTAATTCCATGGCTAAAAAAGTTTCAAAATTTCAAGTTTTTTCAGAGTGGTGTTATTTCATTTTTATGCCATGGTTGAAAAATGTCAAAATTTTTAGGTTTTTTGGAGTCAAGATATTTATCTTTAACACCATGGATGAAAGTTGTTGGAATTTTTTGGTTCTTTGGGTTGCAATATTCTATCTTAAACGTTATCATAAAAAACTATTGGAATATTAAAGATTTTCATAGACATGATATTTTATTTTTAATTTCATTTATAAAAAATGTTGGAATTTTAACAAAGAAAGTGTTGATCCAGCATCGGTGTTTTTCACATTTATTGCACAAAAAAATTGGTTTTTAATTCCATTATTAGAAAGAAAAAAATTGGAATTTTGACTTGAAAAAAATAAGTGTTGATGCAACGTGAACACTTTTCATTTCCTAGGTGTTTTTTTCATGTTTATTACACAAAAATTGGTTTATAATGTCATTGCTAAAAAAGAAATAAACAAATAAACAAAAAATTGATGTAGCATCAATAATTTTCATTTTTGGGGTGTTTTTTCATGTTTTTTTGGCAAAAGTAGGGGTTTTTGGGCTAGAGTTCTCATTCTAAGGTTACAGTTCTTGTTAATTCAATAACTTTGTTTTATCAAAGTGTTATACTACATTGAAGATATTATCGATCTTCTCTTTACTATGATAATTCAGTCTCAGGTTCACATTATGATTGATGAGGACACAAAATTTTCTACCAAAATAGGATGCCTATAGATAGTGCTTTGTATCATGGTGTTTAGCATGCTCCATTTTGGCAACCTTGATCTACGTCTGCATGAAGAGAAACGTCTTCTACCTTCCATGTCCCTAGTAAACACTAGGGCTACTTCTCTAATTCCATCACATGTTATTGCTTGGCATTATCAATCCACTCATACATCTCCTTGAACTTTAGAATCACGTATGTCGATCCTCAAATGAGGCTCTCAGAGGACGACGATGAGTCAACATTTCATGGTATTGTTAATTTGGTAGCTCAGGGACAAATTCCATCCTTTGGAAAACCTTCCTCATCTAGAGAAGACCCTCTTTTCCCTTGGAATAATTTAACTTGGTCAAGGAAAAATATATTTTTAATGTGCAACTCACATGTGCACAAAATTTCAGGTCAGCTTTAAAGACAAATTGGGTCTCCTAAAAGCCATATAAATACACCTCAAGGCATATCATTTTGGAGCATCATTAACACTTTCATTCCTTCTCTTCTATGGTTCATACAACTCTAAAAATTGCAGTTTATTTTCACATGTGTAAGGATGAGGAGATCTCTTATTCTTGACTGAAATATTTGACTTCTATTTGGGATGGTTCAACTAGCTTGACTGTGGAAATTTTGACTTGTTTTGGCCCGATTTGGATATGTTTTTGGAGGTTTCATTCTTTGACACAAACATTTGGGTTTTCTAGGCAATTAGACTTCTGTTGACTGTAGACTTTGATTTCAGGGAATCTAAAGTTTGATCGTGGATTTTCTCTCTCCTTAACCAAGTCCTTATTTACTATTTTTGGTGGGTTTGATTGATCTTTGAAGGTCGAGTTTAATGTTGCTTTGACTGAGCTGATTGGAGGAGTTTGAACATTGACTTGTGGACTTGTTAGGGCATTTTTTATTGTTGTTGACTGTGGTAGAATTGCAGACTTTGACCTGTTGACCAAATTTGACTTTGAGGTTCATCTATTGGATACTGGTTGGTTGATCTCTTGAATATTCAAAGAGTTGACTTTGACTCTTTTGTTTATGAATTGGAACATTGTAATCTCTCAGTTGAACATTTGATGACAATCTAATAGAAGAAAAATTTGAAAGGGCTTTCCCAATTGTGGGGTTTTCCCCTGATCCTTAAACAAATCTTGTGTGTCTTGTTATTGTTCTTGATTGTCTTCTATTGTACATTGGATTTATTATTCTATCTACAATTGTTATTTATCATTGGAAGATTGAACTTAATTGCTAATTGAAGAAAATATTGGGCGTAACAACATATAACAATGTAAAATTAACATGGAATCAGAGCTAAGGTGAAGACAAGCCCAAGGAGACTAGAGACTAAAGTAATCACCTTTGAAGCAATCATCTTTGGAAGAAGCTCAAGGAGCCTATTTGACTTGGTCAAGATGTCTACCTCTTACTTCAATGACTCTGGGAAGTTGGGTGAGTCATCAAATTTTATTACTTAGAAGATCAGGTTGGAAGTGATATTGGATGAAAATGATGTATTGGAATATGTGGAAGGAAAAGTTCCTGAGCTCCCAGAAAATGATCTTGCTTCTACCAATTCCAAGTATAAGAAAGGTGAGATCAAAGACAAGAAATTTTTTATCGATTCCTTGAAATATCGTTAGCTTGCTTATTGTTGGGCCTTTAATATACCCATTTTTCCAATGTACAATACCACTAATCATAACCTAAATTACTATATTTTTAACTCATTTCATACCATAATTCCACAACTTACCACCAAATACACATCTTACACTTTGTGGTTGATTATCATTAGTTTTCTTGATTTTTCTATGATTAGAGATGACTTTTCTATGATTTTATAATGATGGTTTTTCCAAGTTTATTTACTGCAAGGATCCATTGTCGAAATTCCTTCTAAGTTAATTAAACTAAATGCTATAGGACTAAGTACAAAATGCATAATTCCTATAGGTGAAATTCTAAAATCTATTATCAAATGGGGAAGAATATCAAGATTCTGAGATGCGGGTTTTGTTCAAAATACCCTCATTCAGATAACCAAAAAACCGTTTGTTAAAATTTGTCATCATAAAGAAGATATGGTCAGGGGAGTATTAAGTATAGAATTAGTGCCGAAATTCTGGGTTAGGTACAAAAAATCTAGGCTTGATGGTTTCGGATCAGCCACGATTGGGATAGTTCGGTTACAATTTGGGAGAAATAATCCTGAAGATTTCAGTTGGCTTAACTTAGTTTAGATTCCAGATATTTTTACTCTCCTTAGTTGATCCAGGTAGCTCCAGAGACACACACAGGGCAAAGAGGGCTTATGAAAGCTCGAAAATCAAAGTAATCATAATGCTTTCAAACCAAGATCAGAGTGTAGATCTCGTCATCCTGATCACAGTGGTGTGAACGGTTCATCAAACTGAGTCTGTATGCAAAATTTAGGAGTAGTCAAAGTTTAGGTTGACTTGGCTAACTGGGCAGGCTTAAGGAGATAGCAATTTGGACAAAATCTAGCCACCGGATTTTGGCCAACCTAGGCCAGATTCCTGGAAAATTTGTGGCCTGATTAATCTGTCTCCTTCGGTTATTTTTCGAATTTTTAAAAATGGCTATAGTTGTTAAATAAAACAAAAAAAAATATTATAAATGAGGTGGCGGGCCACCACCCCCGCCACCCCAAAACTACATAACAAAATTTTATTAAGGGGTCGACGGGACATGACCCCTGCCAGCCCTCCTGCAATCATAAACCAAAATGTTATGTTCAAATTAGGGTTGGCGGCCAACACCCCACCGAACCCTCCAACCTCCACTGCATCTGTTTATATAAACATGTATTTGGGGGTGGGAAGCCACCTCCAGTGGACCCGACCCACAACCCCACCCTTTACAACAAACCTCAGCCATATGTTTAATGAGGGGTCGATGGGGATCGAACCCGCTTGGCACATGTGGGTCGGCCCCATGTACAACACACCTTCAAACAACCCCATTTAATGCGCTCACTTAAATGTACAAATGCGCCCCATTTTAATATAAAGTGTTGCAGAGGTTGTGGGGTGGGCCACCCAATGTGGACCCAACCCCATAAAAAAAATTATTTATGCAGATTGTTTAAAACAAGAAAATGTTTAATATGGAGGGGTTGAGATTTGACCACTCGACCTCCTCCTTATAATTCAGATCTCATACCAATCCACCCAAATGGTCCTTTTGTTGACAAATCTGCCCATAAAATTGATATAAACCTATCATTCATTCAGTGCGACCAGGCATGGAAGAACCAGGAGCGGGCACAAAACCCAAGACTGTAATTTTTAATTAATTTATTGCAGGTGGAACCATGATTGGGCGAATTTCTCAAGAGGGTGAAATTTTTGCAGTGTCCAAATTGGAAAAATTTTATGTCGATCTTAAACCTCTTAGCGACACGAACCCGATGGCGTAGTCAGTTTGTTGATCTGAGCAACCGATTTGCAGAGGACCCGGATGAGGGAATCTTTGAGGAATCTAGGGGGAATCTAAAATATTCCTTAAGCCCCGGATTTCCATTTTCTCATAATTCAGAATTTTGACAATCGATTTTGCACTATTCAATGCCACAAATCTAATGGTGTATTCAAATTTTCCCTTTGATCATTTCATTTTTTGGCCACTTTTCAAAGTGGAGTGTAGGTGTCAGCATTCAACATGCAAGCATTCATTTCCATGAGATTTTACTAGACGAGATGGATGGTCTGACCAACTTCAACAATTTGACATCTTTTTCTTCAGATGGCCTCAGGATGTGAGGTATATGTAGCACATTCATGTACTTCTTTTTTCTATGCATTTGTGTTGCACAAATCCCTGTTTGATGTTTGATGTGGGATCATGTTTTCTTATTTGTTTCATGATTCCTGCCTGATGTGATGCGGAATATTTTGCTATGAGATGTACTTGTTGTCTTGATTCATCGTGTTTTATTTGAGATCCCTTCATCATTATGTTGATGGGATACTCATGTGTCGCCATGCATGTTTGCATTGAGATCCCCTTTATGCCATGTTGGCGAGATGATCATTATCATCATGCATGAGTTTAGGTCATACTGATAGGAGTCCTTTTTGACTAAGAGTTCCTGTAGCAAAAAATCTCTTGGAGCCACTCTTGCCTGAGGGAATTTTCCTTGTATGATAGCGACATCATCTCTTATGTACGTCATCACTATTGACAACACTTAATGCAGCGGCCTACACGATCTTGACATCGAGGCTCGGAGACGTAGTCCCTCCTGAACGAACTCCGTTATCAACGTCTTGTATTTCAGTGTTGATGAATGTCATGTTCCTCTTCTTTATAGCATGCATATGTATTCATTTATGTTCTTTTAAAAATGTAATTTAACACATCACGGAAGTAACAGGTCTTGGAAGGGTCCTTTATCACACCTAGACTTGGATCAAGTGGTATCAGAGCGATCTTTGCGTGGATGTGAATTTCAAGCGTGAAAAATGCAACGTACAACAATAGAGGATGAAAAAGCGATGTACGAGACCATGCTCAAAATTTCCAAAAGGGTGGAAATAATGTATGAAACTCTACAAAAAGAGACAGATGAAAAGGAGTGATTACAGCTTTAGTTGCAAATCGCGGAAGAGGTCCTGGAAGAACTGAAGCACAACAACGAAAACCTTCAAACAGAGAACGTTGAATTGAAGATGCTTCTACATGAAGAGAAAGAGGAGAAACATAGTTTGCTACGAAAGCTGCAAGCAAAGGACGAGGCCTTGGAAAAGCTACAGCGTGACCCATGTGAGGTAAAATGTAATTCTTCGAATTCATGTATGTGTCATGATGATGATTTTGTTGTTTTTGAAAATCATATCATAGGAATTGGCTCCAAACTATTGAAGAGAATGGGTTATGAAGGAAAAGGCTTGGCTTTAATGGCCAAGGCATTGTCAACCCCATAAGAGTAGAAGAATTACCCCATCAGATAGGACTTGGGTATGTCAGAAAGGAAGTTGGGGAATGCGTCGAGACTGCTAGAAAACCACCAACAACAATTGATGAGAAGCCCTCATCAGTTCTTTCCAAATCGACAAAGGAGGTAAGAGATATTGATTTCCTTTCGCTTTCATCTTCATATAGTATGATTTCTGTTGGAGATGTGGAGATCCCAATTACAAGGACAAACTTGAGGCTCCTTACCAGGATGAGGCACGAGGAGGAAAAAGAACTTGGTGTTAATAACCAAAGCATAACTCAAGCATTAGAGGTTGTGTAGAGACCTCAATTTGCAGGCTTGAGATGCACCAAAGGAGAATGCTTGAAGGTGTCAGATTCTTCCAAGATATCGTTGAAATTGTAGAGGAAAGAGAATGATGGGAAAACATCCCCATCATCCCATGGCAGTGCCCATTGCAGGGAAAGAGCTGAGGCAATCTCTCCTCGCCATACTTACACTAGAGACAACAAGGAAAGGTATAATCAGTTTCGATATTCGAATATTCATTTCTATTATAATCATGTTTTTAATGATGAATGTAAAACATGGCATCGAAAAATGTGTACCTTTTGTGGATTACATAACTATGCATTTTCTAAGTGTTGGGAAAGAATAGCAGCACAAACAAAGACGAGGCATGAAAGACCCTCTCAACAATAGGTAAAGAAACATGTTAAGAAGATTTGGAGGAAGAAGACCTATTGCAGTCATTGCGACAGAAGTGACCATCAAAGAGCCACATATGCTGGAGGCTCCATCCAGAGCATCGCCTTAAGACAAAGTGTCGGTGCATGAAACGGGTGAAACAATTGTTCGACAAGCAAAACCACCACTGGGGGATGACCCATTCACAACAATAAGTGAAAAATGATTTCTAGATATGTTAGCTTGTCATGGTTGTACTTTTGTAAATCATTTGTTGCATTTTAAAATATAAAAGTGATGACGTGTTTCCATCACTTGTTAAGCAACAATGAGGTCTGGTCTTATTTTGAGTTGCATGAAAACTGTGAAAGTGATGTCATGTTTCCATCACTTGTCAAAGAAAACAATAGTGTTTGGCCTTATCTTTCTGAATCATGTGTTGCAGTGATGATGTGTTTTCCATCACTTGTTGAAGCAACAATGATATTTCGGCCTTGTTTTCATAGCTGGGGTATTGTTTCCATCTTGATGTAAACTTGACCACCGAGTATGTGTTATAAAATCATAGTGTGGGATGCTTTGCTCATTAGTTGGTCATGAAAGTCAAGCATGTAATTTGCAAAACAATGTACCACATATTTCAGAGGTTGCAGGTGTCGGCTCATCGCTTAAGGCTCTGAAGAACAAAGGTGAAGGAGATGGTAGCGGGACCTTTTCAGGATGCTTGTGATATAGACAAGGTACATAGAAGTTGCAAATTACTTTTCATGCTTTTGGAGGACCAAAATCTCCTCAATGGGGAGGATTGATCTAGGTGGCTCCAGAGACACACATAGGGCAAAGAGGGCTTATGGAAGCTCAAAAATAAAAGTGATTGGAATGCTTTCAAACCAAGATGAGAGTATAGATCTCATCATCCTGATCGCGGTGGTGTGAACGGTTCGTCAAACTGAGTCCATATTCGAAAGTTAGGAGAGTCAAATTTCAGGTTGACTTGGGTGACTGGGTAGGCTTAAGGAGGCAGCAATATGGACTAAATATGGCCACCAGATTTTGGCCAACCTGGGACAGATTCTGGGCAAATTTGTGGCCTGATTAATTTCTCTCCTTCGGTCATTTTTCGAATTTTCAAAAATGGCTATAGTTATTAAATAAAATATTTTTTTTTTTTTACTATAAATGAGGTGGCGAGTCACCACCCCCGCCACCCCAAAACTACATAAAAAAATTTTATTAAGGGGTCGATGGGCCATGATCCCCACCGGCTTTCCCATAACCATAAACCAAAATTTTATATTAAAATTAGGGTTGACGGCCATCACCTTGCCGAACCCTCCAACCTCGACCGCATACGTTTATATAAATATGTATTTGGGGGTGGGTGGGACACCTTCGGTGGACTTGGCCCACGCCCCCACCCTTTACAACAAGCCTCAGCCATACGTTTAATGAGGGGCTGGCGGGGATCGAACCCACTCGGCCCACGTGGGTCGGCCCCCACTGGGTGGCCACATGTACAACACACCATCAAACAACCCCATTTAATGTGCCCACTTAAACGTACAAACGCCCCATTTTAATATAAAGTGTTGCAGAGGTTGTGGTGCAGGCTGGCCAATGCGGACCCGACCCCCTAAAAAAATTTATTTATGCTATTTGTTTAAAACAAGAGAATGTTTAATATGGAGGCGTAGGGATTTGACCACCCGACCTCCTCCTTACAATTCAAATCTCATACCAATCCGCTCAAATCGTCCTTTTGTTGACAATTCTGCCCATAAAATTTATATAAACCTATCATTCGTTCAATGTGCCCAGGCATGGAAGAACCAGAAGCGGACACAGAAACCGAGACTATAATTTTTAATTAACTATGATTCAACAAAATTCTTAGGAGGGTGAAATTTTTGCAATGTCCAAATTGGACAAATTTTATGTCGACCTTACACCTCTCAGCGACACGAACCCGATGGCACTGTCAGTTTCCTGATCTGAGCAACCAATTTGAAGAGGACCTGGAGGAGGGAACCTTTGAGGAATCTAGGGGGAATCTAAAAGATTCCTTAATCCCATATTTCCATTTTCTCAGAATTCAGAAATTTGACAGTGATTTTGCACTATTCAACGCCACAAATCTGATAGTGTATTAAGATTTTCCATTTGATCATTTCATTTTTTGGCCACTTTTCAAAGTGGAGTGCAGGTGTCAGCGTTCAACGTGCGAGCAGTCATTTCCATGAGATTCGACGCCACGAGATGGATGGTCTAGCCAGCTTCAACAATTTGACATCCTTTTCTTTAGATGGCCTCAGGATGTGAGGTATATGCAATGTGTTCATGTACTTCTTTTTTCTATACATTATGTTGCATAGATCCCTGTTTGATGTTTGATGTGGGATCTTGTTTTTTTACTTGTTTCATGATTCCTGCCTGATGTGATGCATAATATTTTGCTATGAGATGTACTTGTTGTCATGATTCATCGTGTTTTGTTTGAGATCCCTTTGTCGTTATGTTTATGGGATACTCATGTGTCGCTATGTATGTTTGCATTGAGATCACTTTTATGCCATGTTGGCAAGATGCTCATTATCATCATGCATGAGTTTAGGTCATACTGATAGGAGTCCTTTTTAACTGAGAGTTCCTTTAGCGGAACGTATCTTGGAGCCACTCCTGCGTGAGGGCATTTTCCTTATATGATAGCGACACCATCTCTTATGTACATCATCACTATTGACAACACTTAATGTAGCGGCCTACACCATCTTGACATCGGGGCCCGAAGACGTAGTCCCTCCTAGACGAACTCCGTTATCAATGTCTTGTATTTCATGTGTTGATGAATGTCATGTTCCTCTTCTTTACAACATGCAGATGTATTCATTTATGTTCTTTTAAAAATGCAATTTAACACATCATGGAAGTAAAAGGTCTTGGAAGGGTCCTTTGTCACATCCAAACCCGGATCATTAGTCAATCAATTGTAGTTATTTTAGTTGGCTTGAATTCTTTAAAAGGCACAATGATTTGTATGTAAATTTATTCACACCCATGCATAGCTTTTCATAAGGAGATATATGCTCAGTTTGAGTTGGTGATTATGGCACAACCTTTTTAATGTTTTTATGTTAATATTGAACTTCTAAATTGATCAATTATTGAAGTTTTAATATGATAATTGTCTCGGGTTTTACTCTCATTTAGTTGTTCATGTTTTCTTGATTCACAAAGTACTAAATTAGATTAGGATCGTTCTAGGTTGTGGCAAGGGTCCACCACAAACCTTGATCGAGTCCTATAACAATTTTAGTGTGTAGGAAGTGTGTTTTAATTCATTAGATCAAACTACACTTAAATTCTTATTTACTTTCATTGGTAACTATAAGAATTTCCGTACTTAGTTTTGTACTTAAGATTTCTTTAAATGTTTCCATACATCTGAGTTAAGAGAATGAGTGTAATGTTATTTGAGTCTTTGCATGCCTGTAGAACCTTGTTATGAGCATAATGTTAAGTTTAGGCAACAATGGTATGTTCTATGCTTTAGAGCAATTTTACTTCAATTTATTTATGAGCCCAATATCAATTTCAGTTTAACAATCACATAAACGTGTAAGTAGAATGCTGGTAGAACATAAACATAAACAATAGAAGATAAGCCAAGACAAGATGATGCAAGACATGGCACCAGCCAGGGACAAACCCTAATGTGGGGAACCCTTGATCAAATCTTCTTTTAGTCTTCAATAGTTCAACAGAGAGAGAAAGTACAATTTACAAATTCTGATAATTTATAATAGCAGGAAAAGAGCCCTAACTAGAAAAATCAATGCTGGTCAACAGGGCAGATTTGATTTGTAAAGATTCGGTCAACTTTAGTCAACTTAGGCCTCCAAACAACAAGATGAAACAACCCTCAAAACAATCGAATTCTGCCTAGTCAAAGTCTGGTCAAATAGTCAACCTACGGTCAGCACTAACCACAGTCAATGTTGGTCAAGCAATATGGATTGCTTCGATTTCTGTGCCCAAAAATGCCAAACAAAAATTTCCCTCACAAAAATGCAGTCAAACAAGTTAACTCTAGCTAGTCAACACTAGTCAAACCCTTCCTGAAAATCAGTCAACGTTGGTCAACATCCAAAATAGAAAATTGTTGTCCTTTCCTTTGCATGTGTGGAAAGAGGAGCTACCTAGAAATTCGTACCCAATCAGGTGAGGAGAGAGATATGTGTGAAGATGAGTGATGTCCAAATGAGGACGAGGCATCATGTATTTATAGGCTAATGTTGAGGATGAATAGATGTGATTGTTGGGCTTCTGAGCCTACATGAGTTTGCTGGTCGACCTTGACAATTTGTCCATAATCAAAATAAATTCATAACTTTATTTGTACATGTCAATCCTACACCTCTTGAAGAGAGGAATCCAAGAAAAATATTAGCTATCATAAATAAGATGACCCATGTGGAGTTTGGCCCTAGTTTCCTATTTTAACACATACTCTATTTTTTTTAATATGTGATTACTCTTCCAATTTCTTGAATGTTGGAGAGGAAAGTTTATATTTAAAATGTGTTTCTGAGGAATAAATTATATTATTTAAATTGAATCTTTTGTCTTTGAATGGATGTGTTTCATCATTCGTGAATCTATTTATCATTGGCACAAGACTCTTGTAGCTTATGCTCTGTTTGAATATACTGAATTGATTAGAGACAGAGTGTTATTTGTTAGGATAGGTTGTGTGTTAATGCTTTAGGAAGTGCATGCCATTTTAAAGTAGAGTTGTTTAATTTCCTTTGTGAGTTTCATTTTGTAGTGAAATAATCATTTGAAATTTATCATAGATTACTACTCGTTTTCACAGGAAGCTTTTTTTGAGTTTATTTAAATTAGTTTTGAATTAGAAAGAAAGCTTTGATCTTTGAAGTCTTTCAAATCCGAGTGTGTTACTTTAGGCAACATAAGAATATTAATTTGAACTATGTCACTTAGTTTCTTTTGAATTTTGCATAGTCAAATGCACGAACTAGGAAAGACTAAGAAATTAGTTTGAAGTTCTCTTTAGCTTGTCTTATATGCCCTGGGGATTGGAATTAGTCTTGTTTGTATTGGATGTCCATTTACTTAGATTAAGATTAAAATCATTTTGATTTGAATGTCTTGCCTAGATTGAGATTTCTATTAATTAGAATAATATTGATATCCCATGTGTTGACTCCAGCAGCGCTGTCCCATGTGTTGACTCCAACAACGTTGTCTCATGTGTTGACTCCAACTCCAGCAATGATTACACTAACAACGCTATCACATTAGGTCACAACATTAATTTTAATAAAACCGATGTAAGCATAAATGATGGAATTGAAACCGTTATTAGCAGGGTTGAAACTATTAAGGAGGTTGAAATCAAGGACATTAGCATTGAAGCTAGAGGAATCTTGGAGAAAGAGAAATTTGTAGCACACTTTGCAGGTTGTAGAATTATTAAAAATGATAACGCTACAGGTGATAATCAATTTAGGGCAGAATCTAATAATTCTGACAATGGTAGGTATGTTATTGGGAACCCCAATGTTCCGAATAAACATGATAAGAGAGTTGTTAATCTCTCATCCATAATGCTCACTTCTGAAGAAATCAATATCCTTAGCAAGGGATTGGGATTTGCGGTCTCTCCTAAGAACATTCCATTTGAAAACATCATCTGCAACATTGAAAATGGCACTCAAGGCCTTTCAACAAACAATAAGGAGATATTGAGACAGGAATGTTCCCTAGCTATGTTGAAGTATAAACGCCCAAAGAGTAACCTAAATAAAGAGGGGCGAGAGGCTCTTAGATCTCTCCGAAATAATGATAAGATAGTTGTTCTTAAAGCTGATAAAGGAGGGGCCACTGTTGTGTTAAATAAGGAAGATTACATTCATAAAATGAATGAGCATTTAAATTGTGGGAGTTATAGAAGAGTCAACTCCAACCCTATTCCCAAGGTGATAAAACAAGTCAAGAAAGCCATCATGGAAACAAACCTAGAAGATAAAATAAAAAAGAAGTTGATTCCCTCCTGTGAGGTTATTCCTAGAATCTATGGATTACCAAAAACCCATAAGGAAGGGGTCCCTCTTAGACCAATTGTTAACACCATTGGTTCCCCTACCTATGAATTAGCTAAGTATGTAGCTAAGATCCTAAAACCTCTAGTTGGTAACACAGACTCTTTCATAAAGGACTCAAATGATTTTGTAAAGATTATTAAGAATAAAAGGGTGGATAAAGATGATATTCTAGTAAGTTTCGATGTGGTTTCTTTGTTTACAAAGATTCCTCTGGATGAAGCGGTTTATGTTATAAAGATGGCCATCGATCCTGAAACAACGAAGCTTGCAGAAATTTGTTTACGGTCCACTTTTTTCAGTTTTCAAGATTACTATTATGAATAAATATCTGGAGTCGCCATGGGTTCCCCACTCTCACCTATTGTCACCAACTTATACATGGAGTACTTTGAAAGAAAAGCGCTGGACTCATTCCCTCTGAAGCTAGCTTGGTGGAAAAGATTTGTTGATGACACTAACCTGAATTGGACTCATGGTAAGGCAGAACTGGAGAAGTTTTCCAATCATCTTAACTCTATATCTTCCAAAATCAAATTTACTATGGAGCTTGAAGAGAATGGTAAGATCCCCTTTCTTGATGTTCTGATCAGTAGAAAAGAGGATGGTACTTTGGGACACCAGGTCTATAGAAAGAAAACTCATACTGATAGTTATCTTCATGCTGACTCTTACCATCATCCTTCCCAAAAATCTGGCATCTTAAACACTCTAGCTGTTAGGGCTTTCAGGGTTTCTGACCCTGATCACCTAAAAGAAAAGATTGAACACTTAACCTCTGTCTTCAAAAGCCTTGGATACAAAGAGTGGAGTATCAAGAAAGCTATAAGAAGAGCTCAGGATAAGGCTCTCTCTAGGCGTCCTCCTGAAGACAAGAAAGAAAATTATGGAAAATTTTACCTTCCATTCATCCAAGGGGTTACAAATAAGATGGCAAAAATTTTAAGGAAGAATAACATAAACACTCAATTTACAACATGTGGAACTATAAGGCAAATGATGAGGTCAGTAAAGGATAACATTGATCGTCAACAACTTAAGGGTGTGTACAAGATTGATTGCTCTTGTGGCAAGAGTTATATTGGGGAAATTGGTCGATCTCTGAAAATAAGACTAAAAGAGCACGCGGTTGATATAAAGAATGAGAGATCCCGTACATCAGCCCTTGCAGAACACTCGCCCAAAACAAAACATTATATGTGTTTGGAAGACGCTAAAATAATTGCAAGAGAGGATAATTATCATAAAAGAAAAATCAGAGAGGCCATCGAAATCATGAAATTTCCTTAGAACCTCAACAGGGACAACGGTAGTGAAACTGGTAAAATTGGCTTCCCCTGATCAGACAAATAAACCCCTCCAGTCCGTTGGAAGCATAGTATCGAGGTTTTCATTTTAATTAATTAATTAATTTTAAATTAAAATTTTTTAAAATTTAATAAAATAAAAATAATTAAATAAAACCAAAAATAAGATTATAAATTAATTAATTAATGGAACAAATTAATCGGCTTAATAGGTTAAACCTTGAAAAAATGGTAAAATGATTAAACAAAATAGATAAACAAATAAAAAACAATAAAAAATAAGATAAATAAAAACAATATATATTAATTATTAATCAATTAAATTTAAATTGGTATTTAATTTAAATAAATATTTTGATTAATTGATTAATTAAATAAAAAACATAAAAGGAATAGAAAGATTATAATTAATTAATCAATAAAATTTAAATTAATTATATTAAATAAATAGAGCAATAGAAGAATTATATAATCGTTAACTTACTAATTATATTTTAAATTAAAAATTTAATTTAATTAGATTAATTAAATCAAAATTAATTAATTTAATTTAATTTAATTACATCAATTTTAATTAATTCTTAAATAAAATTAGTCAATTAATTAAACTAAAATAATTAATAATAACCAAAGATTAACATTTGATTAACAAATAACTAAATAAAATACAGATTATCAATTAATTAATTAATTGATTAGTTAGAAAATTAGGGCTAAATAGGATTAACAATGAAAAATAGTAAATAACAATAAATAAAATAAATAAAAAAGAATTATGGTTAGGATTAATTAAAATCAAATGAATTAATTAATCAATTAAATTTAAATTAATTAATTAAATTATACTAATAATTAAATTAAAAGCTAAATAAAAAACTTATTATGAATTAAAAAATTTTAGGTTCCAAGGAAACAATGAGAATATCAAAGCTAAATAATTGAATTTAATAAATAAAAATATTATAAATAAAATAATAATAAATTAAAATAAATTAGTAATCATACATATAAGTGTCAGCTTCTTTAAAAATTATGGATCTAGGTTTATTTATTCCCAAATCGAAAGAATCTTCTCTCAATAAGCTTTCATTCATATTCTATCTAAATTAGTCCTGATGATGGACCCTCTTTGGGGTTTGAAACATCGACAGAATGAGCATAGAACTGTGGATAATCCGGATCATGCCAATGCAAGATTGATATCGTTTCAAATAGTAATTAGTCTTGTTTGATGTGAGATTTCTATTACTTTGATTAAGAGTAATGTCGTTTCAATAACAAACCTTATTGTTTGGATTGAAGATTTATATTACTTAGATTGGGATTAAAATTGTTTGAATGGTAATTTGTATTGTTTGGGTTGTGATTAATATTTCTTAGAGATTTATTAGAGTTAGTTTCATTTGAACGGTGATTAGAATTTCTTGAATAGTGATTGGGATTGCTTGAGCATGTTTTCAACAATAGATTATTTTCAAACTAGGAATAGAAATTTTGTACTTAATTTAGGAATACATTTCATATTTCATGATGTTAGTTTAGATTAGATGCTATGATCTTGCGTTACTTGAGCTTGTGCTTCGAAGCTTACAAGCCCCAGATTGATAATTTAATGTTGGAATTATAACACATATAATTTCCCCAACACTTATGTTGGAAAATTAAAGAATTCTAAAGACATCTATGATAAGCTGGTTGGGATGTATGAGGTCAAAAATTTGAATCATATCCTCTCCTTGACTCAATCAACTCAAGGACATGAATATGAACAAGGGAGAATTTGTGCAATTCTATGTCATGAGGGCATCCAAACTAAGGGATCAATTACAAATTATTGGTGAGCCCATAATTAATAGAGAGTTGGCACTTGTTACTCTTCAAGGTCTTCTTCCTATTTGGGAAACCTTCATTACTATTATAAGAAACAATGACAAGTTCCCATCATTTGATGAGCTTGTTGGCAAGTGCACTCAAGAAGAAACCATGATCATCTCTAGAGGGAGGATCCAAAAGCCTGAAGAAGGAGAGCCCTCTACAATTGCTACCCAAGACAAGAAGAGAAAAGGAAGAGGGAGACTATCTAAAAGACTTTCTATAGATTCGAGAGATTCCAGTAGAATATTCAAATGGGAATTATCAAAAGTTGAATGCTACAATTGCCACAAGCATGGTCACAATGGTCAAGAATTCCTGGAAAAGAGAGATGCTCCAAGGTCTAACTGTGGCTTCAAAAACAACATGTTCAATGATAGTAGAAGAGGTGATGATAGAAGGAGAGATGATAAAAGAAGGAGATATGTCCCTAAATATTGTGAAGAATGTTATCATCTACAAAAGAGATCAAGGAACTCAAGGTATGAAAACAATGGTGTTGCTTCATAATATGAATATATTCTTATTTTTGTTCTTTCTAGTTCCTCTCCTCCAAATTCATGTGATAGTTGGTTAGTACATAGTTGGTCTTCTAGACATTTCTTTAGGTACAAGGATGTCCTCTCAAGTCTGGTTGAGAGGGAGACCAATCTAAAGATCATACTTGGGGACAACTCTATTCATCTTGTAATGGGTTTTGATGTTATCAAAATTCATTTGGACTCTGGGGAATATTTTCTTCTTCATGGTGTTATGTATGTTTTGGGACTAAAGAAGAACTTGGTATTTATATCTACCTTGGAAGATAAAGGGATGAGAGTAGCCTTCATAAGAGTAAAGGTCCTCACTTGGCCTATGGGATCTTGTATGAGAGATGCTTTCACCTTGAGATCTAGAATTGAAGGACTCTATAGGGTCAATGGAAGACCACTACAAGCTATGGTCCATAATATCAATCATCAAAGTGAGCTATGGCACTAAAGGTTGGCACATCTACATTATGGAGCCCTACCTAAAGTAAGAAAGTTGGTCTTTGGGATGCTTAATGTTGAAGCTAGTCATGATGGAGTATATCTGGGATGTGCCAATACAAATAAGACAAGGGGACCATTCCCCTCCAACAAAATAGGACTAATGATATCCTTCAACTCATCCACTATAACCTATGTGGACTCATTCCTATGAACTTCCTTAGTGGCTATCTCTATTACATGATCTTTATTGATGACTTCTCTAGGAAAACATGAATATTATATTTGAAGCATAAGGATGAATCATTTGACATGTTCAAGGATTTCAAGGCGTTGATAGAGAAACAGGCAAGGAAGACAATCAAAATTTTTAGGTTGGAAAATGGTGGAGAATATACTTCAAATGAGTTCTTGACTTTTGCAAGGAGGCTGGGATCAAGAACGAGACTATTGTACAATATAATCTATAACATAATGGTGTGGCTGAAAGAAAGAATAGGTCTATCATGGAAGTTGAAGAGTTCGATTTGGCTAGTCAGAGGATCAATTCACTTGTTGGAAGTCGGGAAAATTTCCAGAAGGGGATAGCGAGTCATTCTCAGAGGTTGATTTGGGAGATGACTTGATCAATTGCATTTTCCAGGTAGTGCGTACAAGAGTCTATGTAGGTGTGACGTAGAGGCTCATGTAGGGGTTTTGTGGAGCCCATTAAGTGTCATTTTTGGAGCTAGATTAGTGCTTGGTGAGACACAATTTTCCTCACTAACTTTTGTGACTAGTGTCTCTCGTAGAGGATTGACAGTTTTGGGCATCTAGTTGTACTCAAAATTTCTCATTGCTGCATAATAATAAAATCCTTAGTTGTTGCACTGGTTTTCCCACACTAGGTTTTTTCTGAGGACATTTGTACAAAAATAATGTGTCATAATTTTTGTGTGTGTGCTATCATTCTCAGTTTCCAACATTTTTATTACCACAACATTTAATTTTTTGTGAAGAAATTGCAATGTGATTAGTTCAATATTAATCAGTAAATTAACAAATTGTTAATAAGTTAGAGTTGTTGCATTTCAAGGAATTTTCACATGGCTTCAGAGCATATTTGATAGATAGGAAGCTCAAAGGGGGAAGAAGAAAATTTTGTTGTTAAGAGGGAGCAACAAGACTGAATTTTCGGGATTGCGCAGTACCTAGCCAGGTAATGTGAATTGTTGGGTAAGGGTTCAATTTTCTAGTTACAGTTGTAGGAAAGTTTGAATTATCTGAAATAGTGATTCGAGAAGGTGGTAGAGGGAGTAGCCACAACTTAGTATTTTTATTGAGTATATTTCTATTCTAGGAACAAAAGGTTTCCATTAGTTTGTAGTAGAAAATTCAGTGTTATGTGGAAGAGAAAGTGCATCTAAAGAGGGACTGTTCTCACAAGGTTTCCATTTTTAGGAAATATGAAATTTCTAGTTGCAGAGGTAGAACTTGCAGGCAAGACTGTGCATTCTAGAGAGGAGTGTGAATCACAGAGCACGTAGTTGAGCAGGAGAGGAGGAGATTCCTATTTATTTTCCATTTTTTATGTTTCATATATTTTGCATCTTTCTAGAGGAGGAATATGAGATTCCAATGTGTCATATGGGTAGGGTCCAGTGCAGTTGCAACAAGGATTTCAATCATATGAGTTCTAGATTGTTGCAGTGGGACCATCACCTTTGCTGCAGGGGCCCAAAATATTCAGTAGTAGGAGGATTAGTGTCAGTTGATGCATTCAGATTCTAGAGCATCATTTATATACTAGTGGCAGTCATATATTGAGGAGCGCAGAGAAATATTGATAATAGAGTAGGAGGCTCAGTGTAGAGTCAACAACAAAGCAGTTTTCTCAATGGAAAACGCAGAGGCTAGTAGTAGTCACATGCTCAGGAGACAGTTGACGCATAGAGACACAGATCATTCAAGATTTTGGATGCTTCTTAGTTGTAGTAGCAGCAACAACAATTGAGAGGGAGTGTTAGTTGCAGTGCAGTTGCAAGTTGGCAGCAATACATGATGTATAGCGCAGTGTCAACAATGACATAGATGCAGCAGTTTGGTATGGTCAGTGATAACTAAATCAAAGTTAGTGCAGTAGTTGGTGGATAGTGTCAGACAACTACAGTGTCAAACATCAACAACATGGTTGGAGGATGTTGTAGAGACAAGGTGTTGTGATAGTTGTGCAACATTAGTCGTAGAGAACACCTTCATTGCTAAGAGGAAGTGTTAGTTTTTGTCCCATAGGATGGTGTTCTAGTCTAGAAACTTTATGGAGAGGCTAAAAGACATGAGTTATCCAAAACCAAGAAATAATTTATGAAAATTCCACCTAGAGATGGCTCAATTAAATTAATTGTCCGTAATTAAAAAATGCCTAAGTCTAACTTAGGAAAAATGGTTAATTAATAGGAATTAATTGAGAAATGTAAGAATTCTCTAGAAACTCACATAAATCAACTTGGAGTTGATCTCAACCATGGATTAAGTTTTAATCCTTGTCATTGGAGTCCCAACTGGAGATTATAAGAGGATCTTAATGTGTAGATGGAGAAAAATGCTTGGTGAGTGAGTTTCCTAGGGCAGATCAATTTTCCAGAGAGTAACATTTTGTTGGAAGTGTTCAAGCTAGAGAGGGAACACAGAGACATAGAGGGGCAAAGATAGTGAGTTCAGAGGAAATATTCCAGTTTTAGAGAGTTATCTATAGGAGGGTTGAGTTTCTTTAGTGGGGTTGTGTAGGGATTTCACGTAAGATTCAGAGGCAGAGTTCGATTTGGGCATTCAAAGAGTTAATTGAGTTGTTGGAGGCCAGGAAAATTTTTGGAAGGAGCCAACAAGTCGCTGAGTTGGGCAGATGACTTGATTAGTTGTAGTTTCTAGGAAGTGCGTACAATATCCTACACAAGAGTGATGAAGAGGCTAACGCAGGGGTTTTATAGAGCTCAGTAAGTGCCATTTTTGGAGTTGGATCAATGTTGGGTGAGACAAAATTTGTCTCACTAATTTTTGTGGCCAATATCTCTTGTAGAGGATTTCTAGTTTTGGGCATCTAGTTGTGCTCATAATTTCTCATTGTTGTATAATAATAAAACCCTTAGCTACTACACCAATTTTCCCACATTTTATTTTTTCAGGGACATTTTTCCAAAAGTAATGGTGTCATAATTTTTGTGTGTGTGTGTAAGCATTTCTCATTTTCCAACATTTCTATTTCTGCAATGTTTATTTTTTTTGTGAAGAAATTGTAGTGTGATTAATTTGATATTAATCAGTAAATTTATAAACTGTTAATTATTTAGAAGGATTAATTCTAGTTGTTTCATTTCAAGGTCCAATTTTCATAAATAGAAGGTCATTTTGGGCTGAAACTTGAGAAGGATTTTGTTGACGATCCCATGGAGCCTATGGATCCCTTGGATTCTCCTCGAAGTGATCCCACTACCAGGAAGAGACCCCTTTGGCTTCGTGGTACATTAAAGGATACAGAGAGACATGCCACTGCTAGAGGTACCTTTAGAGAAAGAAAGAAGCCATGTCGATACCAAGGTTATGTTGTAGCTATGAGCTCCATCATACAGGTTGAACCTTGCACTTTTGAAGAAGAAATGAAAGAGAAAGTTTATAAGAATGCTATCGCCAAAGAATATGAATCCATTATGAAGAATGATGTCTGGGATGGGAAAGTTTGTTGTGACCTCAAAGTGGCTATACAAGATCCAACATGGAGATGATGGAAGGATTTAGAAATATAAAGCGAGGTTCGTGGCTAGAGGTTTCTCCCAAAAAGAGGGAGAAAAATATGATGATATATTTACACCAGTTTCCCGATACATTACTGTCCATTCTATTGTTTCACTTGTTGCAAGTCAAGGATCTACCCTTCACCAAATGCATGTGAAGACTGCATTTCTTCATCGCATACTACAAGAAGAAGTATATGTTGATTAGCCTCAAGGATTTGAAGTGAAGGATAGGAAGACTCATGTTTGCAGGTAGAAGAAAACACTATATGGTTTTAAGCAAGGCCCCAGATCCTGGTATGCCTGCATTGATAGTTACCTGGTAAAGCTTGGATTCATGTGAAGCAATGTTGATCCAAACCTCTACTTCAAAGTGGTCCAAGGTATTCCTTCGATTTTGGTTTTATATGTTGATGATTTATTCTTGACAGGTAGTGAGCCTCTAATGCTCGAGTGTAAGAGGGAGCTAGCCTTTGAGTTTGAAATAAAGGATTTTGGGTTGATGCACTATTTCTTGGGATTAGAAGTGTGGCAAAGATCCGATGAGATTCTCCTTTTTCAAGGAAAATATGTCATGAAAATTTTGTTAATATTTTGAAAATTAGAATTCAAGTCCATGGCTATGTCGATGGAGATGAATCTCAAGAAGTTATGTGGAGATGTTGTAGGACCTTACTTGGTGAATCGCTCTCAGTAATGATAATTTATTGGGGTTGTTATACCCTCCTCTTCCTTCCTTTTATTCTTCATATAGTGGAAGGTTCATGGTGTAAAGGATAGCAGAGTTTGAATCCATTTTTAGGGGAGAAGATGAGCCCAAAAACTACATAGAACCCACTCAACCAGAAAGTGATCTCGAAGAGATTTCTAATGGTATAAATAAGTATGCAAATGACCTACTGGATCAAAAGATAAAGGAAGTCAAAGTTAGAACTATAAAGGTTAAAATCCCAGAAATCTCGCGACCTTGGAATCTCGTATCTCATTAGAAAATCAATTTTAAAAAGCTACGGGGAATAGGGGACTAGGGATCTATCAACTGCCGAAGCCAGGATATTGACAAAACCCTATAACGAAATTGGAGGCATGAATCTCAGAACCCCGAAACCTCGTAAAATTGAAAGTGTTGGGATTGAGCCATGTACAAAGAAATAGTTCGCAAAACAAAGGATTAAGGGACCCTTTCTCTCTCCTTCGACCAGATAGATGATAATAGATCATTTGGCATAAGTGATGTCAGCAATCAGCCATTGGGAGCTAGACACATGGTAAGAAATTTTGAAATTTTCAGGCACCCAAAGGGACCATATATGGATTACAAGTGGACTAATCACGGGTCGAAACATGGTCTAATTGACATCAGTATGATGTCATCTCAACAACATATCCCGTAGGGTAGGAATCTTGGAACTGTATGTTAATAATAAAGGGGCGTCGACATTGTGGGGAGCATGGAACAATAGTTGAGAAATACTGAAATCTTGAGATCTCATAGCTATTTCTAATTTCATTTCAATACCAAGGGGCCAGGAAGCATTAAGAGACGATGACAAAAAATATTTCTTTTCCTAGGATCTGTTAACTAACAGAGTTGTGAGGCCCTCACGGAGAATGGGAGTGATCAAAAAGGTTTTTCATTTATAAAAGTTAAGTGGGCCTTCCCCCCTCTTTAACATTTAATTTTTAAACAATGATTAATTAGGGGGGCGGGTCCCATCCATCTCGAAGTGGCCTCACCTGGGAGATGCTCTAGTGAGGTAACAAGTGTGGTCGTTGAGCCAGTTCTTGCCCCTTGAAATTCATAGTCAACAAAGTGAATCTTGTAAATTGATGATTGTGATTAATTCTAGGGGGGTTGAACCTTGCCTCTGAGTTTGCCTAGACATCCTGTTGGAGGAGGTAAAATACGCCCCCCACCTGTTAGGCCAGTGTGACGGCTATGTCAATAGTTGATACAAGCATCAAGTGAGTGTGGTAAGTGAGCATGAAACCATTGGATGAATCATCATTTTCCCTTTATCTCCACCCAATCCAAATCCACCACGTGTCTACTCCACGTCACCTCTTTCTTTCCCTGACTATAAACCTCCGTGAATATATTGTTACAATTTAAACTTGTTTATTACAAATTGTTTTGTGTCTTGTCACTCTGCCTATCCACAGCTACCTCTTCTCAACTGCCAACTAGTGTAAGGACCTTTGTGCACCCACAACAACCAATTCCCTCCACTTACTAGGTAATTCATAGTATCCATGTCCTTGCACAATTGTCACCATGCTTAAATTAGGAAAGTCACCGTGAAAAACCATGAAAACATGATGTTGGCTATGTGGGGCCTGAACCAGGTTTAGAATTGATTGCCAAGAAAATCTCAGTACTACTGGCCCTTTTGGCAACAGTCCGTGGAGCCCGGACTAAGGTCTCACCCGAAGTATTATGGGTGGGTGCGGAACCAGGTTTCCGCACCCTGGGAATGTATGATATGGGGCGATAGGTACGTGATTCAACCTTCGCGCTTACTAGGTTACGCGCACCAATGAGCTCCTTGCATCTTGTGGTACTGCCTTCGCACAGCTCTAGTCGCAGTGCGACCAGTGTTAATTACCCAAGTCTTCCTTAATTAGGTTTTGTTCGCTAATTACTTAGAAGGTTTTCATACATCAACATTCATACAAGTGCACATGTAAGTACCTTTGTGCACCCACAACGACCAATTCCCTCCACTTACTAGGTAATTCATAGTCTCCATGTCCTTGTACAATTGTCACCATGCTTAAATTAGAAAAGGCACCGTAAAAAACCATGAAAACATGATGTTGGCTATGTGGGGCCTGACCCAGGTTCGAAATTGATTGCCAAGCAAATCTCAGTACTACTGGCCCTTTTGGCAATAGTCCGTGGAGCACGGACTAAGGTCTCACCTAAAGTAGTATGGGAGGGTGCTGGAACCAGGTTTCCGCACCTTGGGAATGTATGATATGGGGTGATAGGTACGTGATTCAACCTTCACCCTTACTAGTTTATGCACACCAATGAGCTCCTTGCATCCTGTGGTACTGCCTTTGCGCAGCTCTAGTCGTAGTGCGACCAGTGTTAATTACCCAAGTCTTCCCTAATTAGGTTTTGTTTGCTAATTACTTAGAAGGTTTTCATACATCAACATTCATACAAGTGCACACATATAAATAAACAGATACCATTAACACATAACATCAAAATCTAGATCTACGAAATAGATGCACAATAGGTCGAATCAACTTAGCTTTATTAATAATCTTTTTCAAGTTCAATTTAATACAGATGCGACTCTTCCCTACGCACTCAGTTGTAGGGGTCCGGGAACTTAGCTGCGAACTCTACTAGGCCTCTGCGCACTTAGCTGTAGAGCCTCTTCCTACTACTACGACCCAATACACTTCCGATCCAATTCTATCCTCTAACCATGCCTTCGCATCTATCTATTACTTATTTTTCCCCAAAAATTGTCTTTACACTTA
This sequence comes from Pinus taeda, assembly GCA_000404065.3. Lineage (NCBI taxonomy): Eukaryota > Viridiplantae > Streptophyta > Pinopsida > Pinales > Pinaceae > Pinus > Pinus taeda. The sequence goes on along the minus strand of APFE030902681.1, from coordinate 167,140 downwards.
GAGCCTCGCTCTATTTATACAATCCCATGGTCCATGGACCATGGGTAGGCTGACACAACTTTACATTAAATTACATTATTTTAGGGCAGACAACCCTATGACTCATCCTAAACTTTCGCGCTCCGCATCCGTACTTCGCGAAGTCTTTACATTACATTGACCAGAACTCGGGCTTTAAGCCCCAAAACCTGCTGCGGGGGATCCCATGCCCAACAAGCCCCCAACATAATCATTGTGACTCATCTCGAGTCACTTTGCTAGTGCAACGATCTTTGCACGAAGTCCCTCCAAATGTGTCTTTGCTGTGCGAAGGTCCACAATGCTTTGTTCTACCGTCTGTTGAATCTACTCCAGTCCTGCTTTTGAATCATCTACGTCTGACTCGTGTATTTTCTTTGGTATTGGATTCTAGTTATTGTGTTTATAGTCTCGTGCTCCTGTCCGGCTCCTTAGGTCACGAAGACTCTGCTTTGGTCGGTTAGTCAAATAGCTGGCCCACCCGTGTAGGGCTTCAGGCAACTGCCATTTACTTTTCTTGGGAAGGGTTCTCCATTAAGTTTGACTAGCTGGACCGTGCCTCTATCTGTAACCCCTTTTACCATATATGGTCCCAACCAGTGCATTATGAATTTTTCGGGAAATTTTTTGAACTTGCTGTCATACAACAGCACTAAGTCATTTACTTTGAAGGTGCGCAACTTGATATGGCGGTCGTGCTAGGATTTCTCCAACTGCTTTTGTACCTACTGGTGAAATCTGACCAGAAATCATTCTTCCTCGAGTTCTTATAATTGTGCGAGCCTTTCTTCCAGAGCTTCGCAGTCCGACATGCCTATGAGCGCTGCTATTTGTAGACTAGGTATGATATATTCCATCGGCATGACTGCTTTTGTACCATAGACCAATTGGAATGGTGTTTGTCCCATCAATTTCTTACATGTTGTCTTGTACGCCCATAACACAGTGGGTATGTGCATGTCCCAGTCATTCCGCTGCGCATTACATATTTTGTTCAACGCAGTCTCCAATATTTTATTGAATGCTTCTACTATTCCATTAGCTTGTGGGTGGTATGGTGTACTTTTCTGGTGATAAACCTGGAACTCTTCTGTGAGCGCGCTTATGGTTGCATTCAAGAAATGTGTTCCGCGATCATTCATTAAGATTTTTGGGCTGCCAAATCGTATCAACACATTTACAAACAAAAAATTTGTAGTCATGGTAGCCATGCAGTCCTTGACCAGTTGTGCTTCCGCTAATTGTGTCAAATACTTCGTCGCAGTGATGATGTAGCATGCACCTGTCTTTCCATAAGGTTTGATTGGGCCTAAAAAGTCGATTGCCCATTTCTCAAATGGCTGCAGTGTCATTTGCGGATTTAACAGCATCTCGTCCCTTCGTGATGGTTTTCCCATCCTTTGACATATATCATAGGCCTTACAATGCACTTTCGAATCCTGGTGCAGGGTCGGCCACCATAACCCTACACAAAGAATCTTGTGTGCAGTCGCACGTCCTGCATAGTGTCCTCTTGTAGCACCCCCATGTGCTTCCGTGAGGATTTGACCCCTTTCAAATTCAGGTACGTATCTTTGCAATATCTCATCATTTCCCATCTTGTAAAGGTTCCCTGCAATGACAGAAAAGTCTATCGCGCGTACCACCAATTCCTTCTTCTGTTGGATTGAGTACTCCTTCGATGTAGTCATTGTTGTTAGAAAATGGATTATATCCTCGAAGTGTCCATCCGTGACCGTACTGCGAAGATCTGTGCATTAGGTAGGCCCTCCTCCAAATTTGTTGGTTCCTTGCCCGTCTCAATTCGTGACAAGTGGTCTGGTCCTACGTTTAAGTGTCTTGTCTTGAATATGACCTCAAAATGATATTCTTGAAATAGTAAGAGCCATCTGCATATGCACTCCCCCAACACAGGCTTGTTCACCAAGTATTTCAACGTGGAATGGTCGGTATACATCTTGAAATGTCCTCCAAGCAAATAATGTCGGTATTTCTGGAATGCCTACACCATTTCCAACCCCTCGCGTTCGGTGGTAGAGTAATTCTTTTATGCTTTGGACAATCTTTGACTCGCAAATGCGATTGGCTGATCCACACCCTCTGTGCCCTCCTACGTGAGTAAGGCTCCCAGCACAATACACGATGCATCAACATGAACATGAAATTCCACGTCCCATTTCGGGAAGACCAAAATTGGCGCGGAGGCTAGCTTCCCATTTAGGACATCCAAACTCTTCATGCAATCATCATTCTAGCAGTATGTCACATATTTTTTCAATAACTTTTCCATAGACACGGTTCTTTGGGCATAAATCTTGATAAACTTCCTATAGTAGCCAGTGTGGCCCAAAGTAGTGCATAACTATTTGACACTGTGTGGTGCTTCTAGATTCAGAATAACAACAATCTTCGCAGGGTCCACCATCAGGCCTTGTTTGCAGACCACATGGCCTAGCAGGTTGCCAAAGGGAATGAGGAAGGTGAACTTTTTAAGGTTCAATGAAATCTAGTGTCGGTGACAAGTATCCAGCATCAACCATAAGCTCGCTACATGGTGCTTAACTAATCCAAAGATAGTCCAATCGTCCAAATAGACCTCCAAGAATTTGTGGATGTATTCTTTGAATGTTGCCACCATTATGCGCGAGAATATCATCAGCATGTTCTTCAGTCTAAAAGGCATAATGGTGTATTGAAAGCAACCCCGTTTTGTTGCGAAGGTTGTTTTGCTCCTATCTTCTGGTGCAATCTTGATTTGATGGTACCCTGAGAAGCCATCCGTGAGTAAGCTTCTTGACTGCCAACATTATCCAATACTTCATCTGTGAATGGTGTAGGGAATGGATCGTGAAGATAGGCGTCGTTAAGATTCCTAAGGTCCACACATATTCTTATTTTCCCTTTTGTTTTTTCTCCTGCACTACCATAGGACTCACCCAGTCGGATTCTTCCACTGGTTCAATAATTCCAGTTGCAAGCATTTTGTCTAATTTGTCGCGGACCTTCTCTTTATACTTGGGATTCAAGCGGTAAGGTTGTTTCTTAACTAGCTTCACATCTAGTTTCAGAGTGATCTTCATCATCCCTAAGTCTCCAATGATCCCCTTTAAGTCTGTGATTTTGGTCGGGAATAAGTCTTGATATTTGCGGAGTAACTCGGCGACCTTATCTACCATAGCATCATCCCAATAGTCCTTGAGCATGGCATACTTCGGCTCCGCTTCTGTGCCAATGTTTACTTGATTTGTTTTGAGTGGTGCGGTGATGTCAGGATCCTCAATTGATGGTCCTCGAACCTCGCGACAAATTTCGGTTTTTGGAATATCAATATTTCTGGGGTTGTCATCATCCTCCTCCACCTGCTCATTATAACACTCCAGCGCACTACTTAACTGTACTACCCATTCTATCTGCAACATTTCTAATGGCTCCTGTGGTATTTTGAAGATGGCAACTTTTATTGCTTGCAGCGCATCATCAATAATATCTGACCATCGGTCTTCAAATGTAATGTTAACAGAAATCCTTCATGCAAGACATCCCATTCACCTGTACCATGTCGAAGTTCTATCACAGTATACCAGTTCATGGGTATTACATCCAGGTTATGGTAGAATAAATGTACCCATTCAGGTTGTGGTTCTTCTCCATAGCCCTTGACCCATTTCACAAGGTGCATGCACAGGTCATCTCGTCCATAGTATTTGTCTTGTAATCGTAGTTGCAGTTTCCCAAATCGTAGGGGCATCATCCTTCTACATCCACGCTAGTCCTAAAGACTTCCTTGATGTGTTCCCCACTAGTGCGTAGGTGTTGCATGCAGTGCCCACTTCAACGCATCGAACCATTGTTGTTCTAGTACTGCGCGTTCAAACTTGCTCAAGAATTCATCCACTGCTGTCAATCCATCATATGTTAGCAGATCTCAGGCCTCAGTTGTTACACAATGCAGTGATCTCATCATCATGTTGCAATTCAACGTTGTTACTTCGTTCAACCGATTCTGCCAGCGCTCTACTTCTTCGTTCGAATCCAAAGTGCAGGAGCTTTCGTGCTCCCATGAGATCCTCCCATCTGCAGTAAGATTCACCCAATCTTGGTCTCACGTAGTTATCTTATAAATACAATCAAGATCATCATCACTTCCATCGTCGTGCACTGGTTCAGTGTAGTGTGCTCCTTCAGTTGGGTCCAGTGGGACCACTATGCATAGTGACTTTTTCTATAAGATCATTTTGTGCTTCTTCAGATTTATAACTCCATTCATATCAATGGCCTAGTCAATTCCTAACAGCACAGGATATGGATTGATGTCATTGATAATCTCTATCACTTCAAAATCTGTCTATGTGCTTGCACCTTTAATATCAACTGTTACCCCTTGCAACCTCCCCATGGGAAAAATCTTCTGTTGGTTCGCCATTCATAATTGAATAGGGCACCACTATAACGCGGGCCTGTCCATGTGTTCCCATGTTTGCTTCGATAACACATTCACATCTGAACCCAAATCTAGGATTACCTAATCCACTTCATACTCACCAATCTGCTCATTCAATCTCATCTCCCTTCCAGTGCGCAAGGCATGCTTTCCCAATTTCCGGACTATGTGCAGTTCTCTTGACCCTGCATACCTAGTGATCAGCTCTTGTAGTCCCTTCACTGCCTTGTTGTCGTACAACAGTTTCATGCATGTTTCCATAAAGGTAGTAAGCATAGAAGGATCCATCCCTAGCTCTGGTTGATCCTTGCTACTTGAAGTGGAGGTCTCCGTGAAGCTCTTCTTAGCCTCCATGAATGTCTCCTTTGTGCATTCTAAGTCAAACTCAGGTTCCTTTGCAAGAGCCTTGCAAACCCATGTATCTTCCTCGGGTTGCTTCCCCTTATCCTCCCTTGTGGTCACATCGCTTCTGAGCACCATGTTCACATTTGGGTCTTCTTTGTGCGGTTCATATCTCGTCATTTAGATATTCTGAGTCGGAGGAGGCTAGAGCACCCCATTTTTGCACATCTGTGTGATCAATGTAGGACAATATATCATTTCATGATCAAACTAAGCACAGTAAGAATAGGATATCCTCGTCGGGTTGGTGCAATCGTGGGCATAGTGCCCTGGTCCTGCGCAATTGTAACAAATTAACTATCCGCGACCCCTTCTTGGTCCCATTCCTCCTCGTCCTCGACCTCGCCCCTGAAATCTGGTGCGCACCATCCCCGCAGCTGGGTTGAGGGCTCACGTTTCTGTCTGTACCCTATAGGTTGGGGTCCGATCCATAATTAGCTCGTAGCTGTGACAAGTGCACTTGTTGTGGCCTACCGACCTACGGAAATTACAAAACAACCACTGGGGAGTCTGTGTATACTTCTGCAACAAATGAAAATTGTTCGTCATGTGTTTTCCTCCTATCTAATAGATCATGCACCATAACTCGAGTGTTGCACTCGAACCTACCTGTGCCTCTGGTCTCAACAGCATTGGCTCCCCTCCTGCCAAGTAGTTTGCGAATACTAGACAGTGGTCCTTGTCATGGCCCTAGCCTTTGCATTTTATGCACCATACTTCCTCACGCGCCTTTGGCCATAGTGCCCTATCTTGCTTCAAACTCTGCATTTCCAGGCATAGATTTTGTAGTTGGATGTGGATTTGTGGAACTCACAACCCAGGGTCTTGTATTGAGGTCTCATGCAACCTCATCGCCATTTCCATTGCTTCGACCTGGGTGGAAAGTTTCTGTAGTGACAACACCATCCTCAAGTGCGGTGTCAGGGATGCCAAAAACCATGCATGATGCTGGGCATTTGTTAGCGTCATATTGGCCTCGCAGATCATACTCTTCAGTCGTTGATCCAGATCCTAGGGGGCCTCGCCTAGAAGCATCGCGATCTCTCTAAACCCGATGATTGATTGTGTCTCTGATTTCGGTTGGCTAAATTCTCTATTCAACGCATTCTGGATCTCTGCTATCCCTATGTTTGGGTGGTCGTTAGAGTGCTTGATATACCATGTCAATGCGCGATCCTACAGTGCGCTCACCAATGTAGCCTTCATAATGTTTTCGTCTGTGATCTTTGCGCTTCCCACATTGCTCTTACCATGAACTAGAACTGGTCCGAATCTTCATTCCCTAGTCCTTTGAATATGGGTAGTTTGATCACGCTCGCCATGCTGAACTGTGGGGGTGGTGGAGGTGGAGTGGGTGGAGATGGAGGTGAGGGAGGTGAAGTAGGTAGTGGCATGGGTGGAGGTGTTAGCTATGGAATGCGCTGCCTTATCAAATTGACCACACTTCTTGGAGAGACCCGAGTGAGCTCTTCCTCACTCTCTCGCAAAGGTGAAATTAAGGCACTGTTTTCTAATTCTCTGCTACCTTTGTATATCTTTCCACTCCGCGTCGTCCCAAACATTAATGTATTCACATAACCTGATTTTCACATAACAACATCTTAATCCATGCATTCAAATATTTAATATACTTACCTCGCAGTCCCTTGAGAAAACATTGTTCTGCTTCATTGTAGCTAACGGTCGTGTCTACCGCAAACTCAGTGATAAATCCCCCTATTATCCGGTTGAACCAATGGTCCACAGCTCGCGTAATCTTATCTTATGATGCTTCTAGTTTGCACATTAATTCTAGAGTCCACACTATTGGTTAGTCAAGCCTACACCTCCCTTGGATGTCAGCTAATCTCGTGATCCACTCATACATTTCACAAGGAAAGGATGCAAAGAAAATCTCGTGGATTTCCGTATACATGTAGAAATCTAGCCACCTTTTCTAAGATACCTGCGGAGTTTTGTTTTCCTGTGTCACGAACTCATGAATCTTCTTCTCCAACCACTCTTCAATTTCCTTCTTTGTTGGGTTCTAGTGGCACAACATTAGACATCCCTTAGGCAAATCCCAGTCCCGGCAACGGAACCATTTTTTGGCTACGTGGGCCCTGACCCAGGTTCAGAAGTGATTTAGCCAAGCAAATTCTGGTACTAGTGGCCCTTTCGGCAACACTCCGTGGAGCATGGACTGAGGTCTCACCCGAAGTAGTATTGGAGGGTGCTGGAACCAGGTTTCTGCACCTTGGGGATGTCTAATATGGGGCGATAGGTACGCAATTCAACCTTCGTGCTTACTAGGTTATTGTAGAAATTTTGAATAATTTAACACATATTCAACAGAGATTATCCTGATCATGTACTATTGCGGAAAACATACACAATACATAAGCTCCTCTACGTTGATCATCAATATAGCAGCATCAATAACAATAAAACATCAAGAGCATTCACACATTAACACAGTATGTATCCCGGGGAAAGCATCTCGCTAAAAACCCCAACTATCTGTATATTAATGATTGAGTCATGTAACATTACATAGCATAATACTTCTCACAAGTATCTCCACTTCTGTTACACACAATACAGCTCAGATCTGAATCAATCACTGGCTCAAATCTCTTCGCTGCTTGCCTGCCTCCGCTGCTCAATACCTGCTCAAGAACTGATGATAATTCCAAGGCAACCACGTATTTACTTGGCAAAATCACGTGAGCACAAGCTACAATGTGGGAAATACGTGGGCAAACTCATTGGCATACTCAATCCCTTGATTGTGCAAGATCTGATGCACAACTATAGTCACAACTGATAGCAATCTGATTCTCTAACACCTGTCCTTGCTGAACTGAACATGCACTGACATGCAATTGAGTTAACTGATGTATTCATTAGTTGTATTATGAGTTAATAACTGTGAATTAATTAATAACTAATTCACCCAACTCATCTCTAGTCTATTCGCCAGTTAGACTAAATACAACCAGTTTAACAAAGCTAAACTGAACACAACTCCATCAACTGCACCTCCAGTCCACTAAACTCAACTCACTTGAGTTCTAACTGAAGTCATGCATGCAAATATTCAACTAACCCATAAGAACCACGTATTTCCTTCATGCAATTGCATGTGCCACATCCGTAGCTCGAACTGAAGTGCTCCAAGAGAATAAGATTAAGTTTATAGTCCAAATATTATTGTGAGATAATAATATTTGACTTTTCTATTTTTGACAGCCAGTCTAAAAATAGACTTGATCACTCACACTGTGATCACTCACACTTTCATCAAAAATAGAAGTCCATCTATTTTCCCAACTTGATCAATCATCCATAAACAAAAACCTGCAATCCATAGACATGATCCATATGTCTAAAAATAGACATAGTCTAAAAATAGACTTGCGCCAAAAATAGCCTGCGGGCCCACTTAGTGAAGGCGACTCTTTTCACTAAGCTCCATCATATTGTTGCAATCTCAACATAAAATCCTGCATGTTAGGTACTATTGGCCAACTTTTTTCAAATATACCCATGAATATGTAAGGAAATGCAAAATATGCTACACTGCTACTAGAATATAAGGAAACCTAGCGTTACCTCTATAACTGAACAACATTGAATAACCTTTTGAACAATGGGGATTGGAAATCATAGGTGAGATTTTTCCTCACTCTTCCAAGCAACATAAGTATATCCTTATAGCTACAAACTATTTTACTAAGTGGATGGAAGAAAATCCACTAGAGGTAGTCAATTCCGATGCCATCATTGAATTCATTGATCAGATCATTATTACTAGGTTTGGCTTACCAACTGCACTTATGTTTGATAATGCATCTTACTTTTCAGGAAATAATATGATTGAATTTTCTCTTAAGAGGGGTTTTGAACTTAAATATTCTGCTAATTACTACCCCTAGCAAAATCAACCAATAAAAACCTCATAAGAATTATTAAAATAGCTGTTGATTAGAGCCAAAAGAATTGGCACAAATCTTTGACATTTTCTCTATGGGTAGATCGAATAACCTAGAGGACCTCAATAGGCACTTCTCCCTTCAATATAGTATATGGGAAAGAGGTTACCATTCCTTCAAACTTAGTCCTTCCCTCATTAGCCCTAGTCCAATTTATCGAAGAAACACCTTCTTCCTTTTTACAATTAAGACTGTCTCAAATCCTTAAATTAGAAGAAAGAGAAAAATCCAAGCTTACACATGCTCTCCATCAGCAAATAGTCAAATATTCTTCTGATGCAAGTTTTGTTACCCCAAAATCTTTTCAAATTGGAGATTTCATCCTTATTTGGGACTAGGCACATGAGGAAAAAGGAATGCATACTAAATTCCAGAAAATGTGTCTCATACCATTTCAAATTGTTGAAAAAATAGGCCCAGCAACATTCATATTGCAAGATTTATCAGGAAAGAGAGATTCTCTTCCTATGAATGGGTTTATTTTGAAAAAAATATTTTCTTAGAAGATAATATCTTCTATTGTAACATTATCATATTTACATTTTTAGTTATGTTGGAAAATAATGTTAAATAGCATACATTTGGATTTACATTAGAATCTCTTAAAACATTTTATGATCTTTCGCTTTGAAAGTAGGAATTCTTAAGGAAGCGATTACAACTTTTAAAATTAGACAAGTATCATAAAACTATGAAATTTTATTTTTCCGTTGAAGTCGTAAATTATTGTCTCAAACTTTATAAAATCCTTTTATTCTATTATTAGTCAAGAAAGGTTATCTTTAACAAAGTAAAGAGTATTTACAGCTAAGCATCTCTAACTCTAAAATTTTCATCCAAAACTCTTATGAGTCAATGATTCTCCCCATCCATTAAATTTACTTTTTCTAGAGTGTAATTCAAAAATATATTAAACTTAAGAGATAAGGGGTCTCATCACCAACATGCTTACCATGATCACAAGGAAATGATAGATTGACATTACCAATACTGAATATCAAACCACAGTAATGGCTTCTAATTATTTCAATTATAAGACAAGGTCTCTCATCATGATCCAGCTTGTTCAGTTCAATTACAACCAGTGAATGGGATTTTCAATTTCCAGTCACCAAATTAGGACAATGGCTTTTAGGTATTGCTAAAATATTATCAATAGAAAAGTAAACAAATAAAAAATGAGATATACTTATACTTTTGAAATTATCTCTAAAGACTACTCTCTCAAACGGATGGGATTTTGAATCATTGACGGTTAAAAGGTAACCCTGTCAAGGCTATGAACGCTTGTTCGTGGCAATGGCTCTACCTATGACAAATGAATATAATAAAAGGATAAGTTATAGAAGCCTCCTACTTTATCTTTACAACCAATTAAGGACTGATATAGACAAAAAATATTTTCATCTATAAGAGGATTTAAAAGGAATTATGATTAAGTGAGTTTTTTATTCAGAGTAAGTTTACTTATCTAAATATTTCGAAAATAGTTTTCCTTTCCTGAATTATTTTTACTTAGTAAAGTTTTAGAAATTTCATTACTATAAATCAAATATAACTAGTTCTTCCAGTGAATTGTCAGTTGTTGTGCTATTCAACAACCCCCCATCCATTTATAGATAAATATCTTAGAAAATTATTATATAAATAATGGGGACCCTTCAAATTTTTAAATCATAGAGAAATAAAACATTTTAGTGTTTTAAAAGGACAAATTTGAGTTTATTTGAATAAAAAATCCAAATTTCATTAGCCCAAACAACTCAAATGAGCTAGCCTTTAAGAAACCCCGACGTTAATGCACTTTGAAAGTCCTAATGAGAAACTCCCTATTTTATCCCTTTGAAATTATGTGATGAGATAAATTAGCCCCTGAGAACAAAAACATACTTAAACTTTAGAAACCTTAATTATTGTTAGCATAGCCACTCTATATCGAAACTTACCCGCATCACAAAACTTATAACGAGCACGATTTAAAAAAGACACGAGGACCACTCAGATTGTGATATGGGATAAACCTTCCACGCCCGATATAACAATTAATGCAATCCTATAAATATGTCACATCCAGATGAATCACAAATTGGAAAAAGGTAGGTTGCTCTATTAACTTCTAATATTCTGACTACGATAAAGCTCTTTATTAAAACATAACATTAATAAAATAATAAGAATGAATAAAACAAAGGAAAAGTGTGTTAAAATATAATAGTAAGTCATCGGTAAAGCAAGCTCCACTGCCACATCATTCCTTGCGATTTTTCAATTGGAAAAGGCTTTTGGACATTTCCATTGTACTCAGCTCAAAACCCCTGATTGTGATATTACGATCATCGCATCGCAGACTTCTGATACCCAAATCGTCGATATAATGGTATCGCAATCACATATCGAGAAAACACATTGAGACATGTTTATGATTACTATTTGAAAGGTTTTTTGTGATACAATCTATTAATGGAATAATAAATTATCACGTGAAGCCATGATTTTGGTTATTAAGGACTAGTAACGGTATTTATGATTTAAAGCCCCAAGGTGATTTTATGGTTTGTATGTAGATATTTCATATTTTTCACATTTTCAATGCTCCCGCATTTCAAACCTGTTGTTCTTCATTCCTCTGTCTTTCCAATTGGAGTCTAATCCCAAAAAGCAACAGCATAACAGAATGACCAAAGCACAGAAAAGAAAGAAAGCCATGGAATATTTGTAGCCCACACATCTGGTTTCCAAAGTAACATAAATGCCCCCACTTTTCTTAGACACTGTGTGCACGATAGACATTGGAACATCGTCATGGGAATATAAGTATCAATTGCTTGAAAGTGAAGGACCCAAGGTAATTCAGAGAGTGGTGATAGTGGATCCTACTTCATCTTCATAGGATCACTGCTCGACCCAAGATCCTTCCCTATATCGATATGGTGAAATGGATAATTGACAACATCAATATTGTCGATAGGACATTCTTGACTTCAAGAAAAATAGTCATCAGGTCTTTTACAACTCAAGATTTGAATAAAATGTACCATATAACCGACCCATAGAAGGTATACGGCAAAGCTTTCCGCGAAAATTTTGAAAGGGAGAATGAGGTGGAATCAGATCTAATTAGACGATGGATATCCTAACTAAATAAACACAAACATGAAAAGTCAGGTACGTACCCTTTATCTTCTCTCATTGCTCCCTATTCTTATATCGCAACTATGATGTGTAGGTTATCTGGGTACCCTAATATAGCTAAATTCTCAGTCGAATAGGTTCCTCTTATTGAGACAACATCAGATTCTTATATAATGGATTGGGCACTATCCTTTCAAATAATATTGCCTCCCAAATCCAAAAATACAAACAAAATCAATATGTTACTACCAAAGTAGTTCCACCATTCTTTATGAGCACATATATCATGGATGCAGTCTGTTTCACTTAAGATTTCCCAATCATGGGATGGAAATGGACCATTCAATACCCCACTCCTATCCATGTATATCATAAAATCCTATGGGAGTCCAATTTTCATGCCCATTTTTATAAAATTTGCCAAGGAGTCATTTTGCCAATAAACCAAGCCATTTTTTATAAAAGAGCCCAAAGACTATCTGAAGAGGCCAAAATTGGTTTCATACTTATAGGCAAGTGGTTTGGTGAAGAAATATTTGCCTATGTTAGAGTTTATGGAATTATGGTAGCTCCTCATGTTCTCCCATTATATGTCCCTAATAAATTACTGGCTAGGGAGATTTCCTATCAAACTATAGGGGATGGATTGACAAAAAACCTAAAGGAAGCCAAGAAATCTCCATGGCCTTCATTCCCTATCCAATGTGGTGTATATGCTCTACATGATTTCAAATGTGCTTCACTTGAAATTGATAACATAAAATGTTTAAATCTTGCTAATGTGTCTGGCAGACAGTTTGATCCAAAAAAAGTAGCACAAAATGTTACTGCTCAAGTATAAATTAGGCAATTCAGTCATGAAGATGATGACTATGATGACTTATTTGAATCTCCTGAGATATTTTCACAAACACAGCACCTGGCTACATTGAAACTTAATCCAGAAAAGCTAACAGAATTCAAAGAATGCAGGGAAAAAAAAGTGCAGAAAATCCTTCTCGATCTATTGAGGATTTCTCAACCGATTTCCCAAGAAGAGAAAAATTCATACCAGAATTCAGAATATAATTCAGAATGGGACTTAGAGCAGGTTTCTAAAGATATTAAAGTCGAAGATAAATCCACATAAATCCATACTGATAAAACACCATTCAATAATGAATTGGATGAACCTTGGAAACAGTTTGATCAGCAATTAAAAGGAATGCAAGGGGCAAATAATAGTGAGCTAGAGAAAACAATCAACATACCCTAGAACACTGGACAAATCTCATTTAATGATAAGGCTTCTGACAAGGCTATCACTACAAATGAAATTGAAAACATCTTGACATTCCCTTCATCTCAAATTGTCCTTAAAGTGGAAGAAATCCCTCCTCTCGGTGTCTTTTACAGTCTCAAACATCGAGTTGTGGTGAAAATACAAAGGAAAAGGAAAAGAACAAAGAAACCATCAGCAATCCTTTCTAGTGATATCAATGGACATTGTGTGGAAGGATACACAAACTGTTCCTTCAAAGAATTTAACAAAGTTCTCACAGTTTGTAGGTGCTTATGCATCTTTTGCAATTGATAAAGCAGCAGAAGTTTAACAATTGATCAAGGAAAAGGAAGAAAGTATTCAATAGTTGGAACAACAGTTGGTAGAGGAAAAACAAAGTATTGATCAACAAGTGAAGACATAGATCTCTCAACTCCAGTAGAGCTTATAATTAAAGCTCCGACATTACTCATAGATCAGTACCAAGGATACTCAAATCCGACATCTCCAGTTTTCATTTGATCAGTTGAAGGACAATCCTAAAGTGGAAGACTTTATAAAGGAAGCATTGGGGCTAAACACCTTGTTATCGCAACAACAAGCGATATTCTGTCAGAAGTTACTTATCATCAATCCACTATGTGTCAAAAGTGCTTCAATGATGAATCAACCATCCGATCTATGGGTGACATTCAATGACATTGATGATAAAATCTCAGGATTTATAACATGGCATGATACACCAGAAGGCAAAGAAGTAGACCTTCCCAGAAGTCTCACAAGGAAATCCTCTCTATTGATTGGGACATTTAGTTGAAACAAGTAGAAAGAGAAATCTATAGGGAAAACGATGTTGCTAATAACACCATTGAAACTATCAATGATAACCTCCGTAATGCCCACCTAGTAATCTTCCTAATATTAAATTTGTGGAAAGGAAATGGCAAGAAATTTCAACGACAAAGGAAGAAGCAATTAAAAAGTTGACAAAAATTGACTGGGAAATATACTGGAAATATCTTGCGAAACCACACAGTCAGTGGCTAATGCTCCGCTACCTTGCTAACTCATCCACTCATATGCTTCTTGCGCTTCCAAATGTAGTGTACATTGGACAGCTACACATGAGGACAATTCAGCCCCCTGAAGTTAAGCCAATGTTAGATATTCATGAGCTCAAGTAGTGAATGAAAGAATAGACACATTTACGTTCATGAGCTTGTAATTCCAACAACTTCTATTTTTGTCCTATTGTCTCTTATTTTAAGGAGATTTGTTTCAACCTTCTCAATACTTTTTATGTATTGTCTATTTTTATATTTTATTTTTTCTATATAAACCCTTTCATGTCTACAAAGAAAGTGTCCCCAAATTTTATAAGGAAAGGATTTGGAAGCTTGCACTTCTGTACTTTCAAGCTTATCTTAGTAGAATGACCGGATTAGGGTCCTGAAGTTTTGTATAGAAGGCTTTGAGAGCTTGCACTTTTGTATTCTTGAAACCATCTTAATGAGAAAGACTAGACCATAACTATTTCTTTCATGAGTAGAGTAATATACATCAGATACTTTAATCATTGTATTTCTATTTTGTTCATGAATTGATAGTCATTCCTCTTTATATTGTTTATTATATGTATATTTTCTAATGAATTTCTACATTAGTTCGTTTATGAACATGCTAGAATTGTCATCTTTAATACATATATAAGCAATTTGTTATCGTTATTTGATTGCAATACAAGTTTCATCAATTATTTGGATTAACTATTTAATCAAAATAATTATCTTAAATGATTTTCATTTCTACAAGTGTTTGATTAATCTTTATTAGCATGCACTAAGGATAATTATTTTAGATCGCATAAACATAGGTAACCCCAGGTAATAGATAGATTAATACATGTATTTTAGTTTATAATCACTTCCATTTATCACCTAAATTTGGTTATAAGAACTCTACATCCATTCTATCACATTTTAGTTGGAAATTAGTCCCATTATATCTAGTCGGATCCACTATTCCAAACAAAAAATGGACGGTATTCAAGTCCCTGACTAGGTGGTTATCCCCAATGGTGTTGCAACGATTTTCTAGTCATCAACATGTTCGTACAAACTTAAGAGGTGCCATCTATATGTGTAACATACAATGTGTCCTTTCGTTAATCTGATGTAATGGAGTGAATATCATGAAATCTAACCTAAACTAATTGCATAAATATAAATGTTACTTTCTCAAGTGTAAAAACTAATCCTAATTGCAAAATGGCAATCAAACACTAGCCTAATTGCAGGATGTGAAAGTTGCATTGGAAAGGGAACCTAGTCTTAACTTAAGAATATAGAAAGTAAACTAATCTAACATGCATGAAGGGAAGAAAATGTAATCAATCACTGCATTCCAAATAGGTTAGATCCATTAATAGATTTCATTATATACTTCATGTGGAAATCAAGGATATCATTATTGTGTTATCCAATTCATAAATCAGTCCATTAACCGAAATTGTTGAGATTTGTTACAAGGGTAAAAAGGAAAATCCTAAGTGGTCTTTTGTCTTCCCCAATCATGGATTTAGAGCCTAGGGGTAATTATTCATCTATACTAATTCAAATCTGTAGTGGGGATCAAAATTGGTGAAGGAAAGTGATGTTACAGGTTTGCTACAAGAAATTGCTACAGGAGGCATGTAATGCTACAAGAGCGAGAATCCTGCTAAATTCCCAAGTAAATAAAATTCAAATTGTATGGAAAAAGAAAATATTAAGTAGGGTATATTAGATATCCATTCCAAGTGGAATCAATCCAAAATACCCCTGTTAACATGTGCTAAAAAATAGCATAAAATCACTGCTCTAAAAATTGGAAATTCAAGAATAAGTGAGCTAGTTAACCTATCAAAAGCCTAACCTAATCAAGCGAAAATTAAATAGGGTTAATTTTGTTATTAAATTTAATTTTTAATGACCTAATCCAAGTGTAATAAACTCAAATTAATCTCATTAACATGTTCTAAAAAATATCAGAAAATTACTACCATTTTGCTACAAGGGACTTCCAGAAATTCTAGATTTGTGAACTAGTAAACCAATCCAAGCAGCTCAATGATGAAGATGAATTTTCAAAGTTTTTATAAGGATTAATAATTCTTGTGACTCTTTAAATAACCTTAAAAATAACTTACTTCAATCATTTAACCCAATCCTATAGCAAAACAAGCATCAATACTAAATGTAGAAACAAGAAAAACAAGAATAAGAGATGCATGTGAATAAGAAGTGAAAAGAAGAAAACAAAATCATACAAAAGGGCTCTGAGGTTCCTAGGATGGCCAAGATCAAGGATACTCAAATTTCTATGAATGATACCAATTTTTAGAAGCTAAAAATGCCACCAAACTTCTTTATTTAAATCAATCCAAGTACATCCCTGCTAGAAATGAAAGTGGAGCTGCAAAAATACAAGTTTTCTCCACACTAAGACTAAGAAATACATGCCCCTAGAGAAAAAATCGAATTTGTACTTATGACAAATGATGAGGAGGCATTTTCCTTTAAAGGAGGAAGTTTTCCCCTCCAAAATCCCTCAAATAGTGGATCTAGTTCCTAACACTAGGAATCTACATTAAATGACAGGGCACACATTCCTAGATTTTCTCAATCGCTGGAGCTCTAGAATTTGTCAATATTTTCATGATATTTTATTCATTTATTATCCAATCTTGATACTCCTATATTAGGGAGAAAGTCCCTAGATTATCTCCTCCTCGAAATCTTCATAGTCTGCCCAATATTCTCACAATATTCTACAAAAATAAATAATATTAGGCACAAATATGCAATTATCTCTAAACCTTCCTCATGAACATATTAAAGCTAAAAATATTTCACCTAATGAAAAAAACATAGGTTTAATATGTTGAAGGATTGTCATATGGGCCTTACTTTGTGTGTAATTTGGAGGCCCATCATACCCCCCTACTGAAAGTGTTGCTCATCCTCTGAGCAACTTAGTGACCTAATTGTGCCTCATTCATGGCCCTAGTGGCCTCCTTAACATCCCAAGCTACCTCAGAAGGAATTTTTTCACATTTTATCTTACTCCATTCTCTTCATCTTCTTCTCCAGGTCCTTCTTCTGTAGATCCATCCTTTTCTCCAAGTTCTAATTAGGCTTGTGCTTGTGTCTTAAGAAAAGTCTCCCTATTAATGTCCACAATGTTTCCCCATGATACAAGTTTTTGAACATTCTCCACAACATATGTGATAATTAGCATCCTTTATGAGTTTGTGGATTGTCTTTAATTGAAACCACCCCCCAGGATTGTTATTGTGATTTTCCAAATTTTGGCAAACCAATACTCTCAATCTACTACAGGGGTAAAAGAGAAATTTTATCCATACTAGTTAGAGGAAGGAGAACTTTAGACTCAACTCAAAAACAATTTCATTTCCTTTCTTATCGTTATTAACTCAAAAGAAACATTCCCATTCAATTTTTTTATTCTCAAACTGTTATCAAAATTCTGATTGAAGGAATGAGAGGTTTTGTAGGTTTATTGTCCACGAATGGCAGAGAAAAATTTGTACTTACCCTTCTCTTAGATGTACCTCTTCAAATCTAGGGTATAGTTGCTCAAAATCAAGCTTTAAGAAATTCTCTAAACTTTCCTGTAGCACACTATCTTCTCCTGTAGAAAATCTATTTCTCTTGTAGCAACCATGTTTCTCCTATAGCAACCCCGTTTCTCCTATAACATGGCAATTTGTGATTTGAGCTACTTAGTTGGGGCTTCTCTAGTGGTTGGACTTCTCATGGATGTCAAAAGTTTCTTCCCCTTTGGTTGAAATCTCCCCCCAATGGCTCCTACTATTGTCTCCTTGAATGATTTGAAAGGAATTTCCAAGATTTTTCTTTGAATAGTCTAGGATCGAGGGGTAGAGATAAGGTGGTTGATTTTTGGTCTGGGAAAGAGAAGAATGATACTCCCTATCTCCGTGAAAGACTTCCTTCACTGTTTCCTTGCCCTCTTATATAAGAAAACAATTTTTATAAAGGAATTTACCTCTTCATGTTTTTTCTACATGATGCATGTACTATGCAATTTGTATGGAAAGTGATGAGGGAGGATGCTACTTAACTGGTTGAGGATGAAATATATTGTTGACCCATCCTTAGTTTATAAAACCTCATCTCTTATGCAATGACAATAATTTTATAACCATAACACGCTCAAAAGAAGAGGTGAAGAATATTGCATACTTATACCTAACTATGACGTTGATTTGTTGGATATGCTTGCATGATGGAGCTGAACTTCATAATATGATGATATTGAAGGTGTTGGTTTCCTTTGTTTTCTTCTACATAGGTCTTCTTAGCTTGATGATCCATTGACTAATAAAATTGTTGTATGTGAAGGTTTCTTCCCAGTGTCCCATCTGCTGATGGTGGAGTGGATGGACTACTTCCTAAGGAGGATGTGTCCCTTCTCAACTTTATAAATGGCTTCATGATGCTCAATTTGGATAGATCTTCTACTCTGTGGGTGGAAAATTTTGATGTTGAGTTATGTTGTAACTGTATAGGTTGTTACAGGAGGAATCCTCTTCCTGTAGCAGTCATCCAATTCCTCTTTCAGACCTCATTATTGCACGTGGGATTGATGGAAAGTATAAGGATAGTGTTAAATCATCAAGAGGTTGTGTAGGTGGTGCAAGTGGTGGAAAAGTTGATGACAAATATTTTTCTGATTTTTTGCATGTAAAGAAGATTGGAATTTGAAGATGAATCTTGGCTAGATGGAGTGGATTAGTGATGAAAGTGGTGTTGGGGGACCTCTCTCAACCTTACCTAAAGAATACATGACCTTTTGACACTTTCCTCCAATCGGATCTGCCTCTTGTAGCATTTCAGGCTCCTCCTATAGAATTTCAGGTTGCTCCTGTAGCATTTCAGGACAATCTCCTATAGCATAATTGCTTTATCCATATCTCTCAAATGGTAAACTGGATTGACCTAAAACGTTTTGAGAATTTTTCCATCATCCTTATGCACCTCCCCATAAAACATCTTGGCCAATGAATGCACGAATCTCTACAAAAACTAAAAATGGTTTTAGGTGATGGAGGTAAATTTCTCAAGAAGTGTGCACTAGAATATGCTGAAATTTCTTGAGCATTGTACCATACTCCATATGCATCTCCCCATAAAATATATCAGCCAATGGATTTACAGTTTTCAAGATATGTTAGAAACCATTTTATGCTCTATGTATTTTGGCCTCCTGTAGTAAAACAAAGCCCTCCTGTAGCATTTAAGGACAATGAGGAGAATGCATGATAAAGGTTTGGAAATGATGGGAAATGTCATGGAAATGGTTGAGGGTGATGGATTGACATGTCCTTGGTCCTTCTTGAGAAGTTTTCACAGAATATAAGAAGCCCAAGGTTGATTGTTTTTTACTTTTTGCTTGCATCATTGCTCATTTCTTTCTTTTTCTCTTTGTGGTGATGACCTATTTCTTTTCCTTATGTAGGTTGAGAAGCACCTGCATGCAAGTACTTATATGCAACTGGAAAAACAAATCTTTTTTGTTTCATCCTTTTTCCTTTTTTTTTTCTTTTTTTTCATTTTTTTCTTTAGGCCTACTAGTTGCCTCAATGAGGTTTTCAACTAGTAGGTTTGCCTAGGTATCTCAAAGGAGGTTTTCACCTAGGACCTTTTATTTTTCTCTTTTTCCAACCTATTGACCGCCTCATGGAATTTTTCATTCAATGAGCCAATCTCAGGCCCCTCAAAGGAGGTTTTCGCCTAGGATTCATTTTTCCTCTTATTTTTTCATTTTTTATTTCTTTTTCTATCCTACTCTACCTAAAAAACAAAATATCTTTCAAGTATAGGAATAATTCCAATGGATCCATGTGCACATAAATATGACATATAAACTCATGTGTAGGCTTGAAATGTATGCTTTGACATGTACCCGAATTTTAAAGACCAAATTCTTTGACTTTGAAGATATCAAGTATCGTTGAAGAAGAGAGTGATGGTCCATCTTGTTGATTTTCTGGAATCAAACCTCAATATAACTTTGATGCCCTTGATTCGCTTGCTTATTTGGATCATTCTTCATGTCTCCTTCTACCATGAAATTCAAATATTCCTCTTTTTGCATATTATTCTCTTGAACACATGAAGGATCTGATGGTAAACATGAGGGAACTTTTTCAATCTCTGATTCTGATTTCTTCTCTTCATCAAGTGTAACCCGTGATTCTTTGGTCTTCTCATTTGAATCTTATTTTTCTAAATGTTGTCCTTCAATGACATCAAGAGAATCTCCTTTTTTCAATACTCTTCTTGAGTTAAGATGAATACCATTGAGATCAAGTGGATATTTTAGGAAGTGTTATAACTCAGCATTGTAAGTGTGTTGAGCTACTTCCTTAAGTGGGTTTGGAAATGGTGGTACAGGTAGTTGAGTGGGAGTGGATCTTTGAGATGGATGTCGTTGGGGTTGTGGTTCTGGTTCTAGTTCTAGTGGAGTTGGATGGTAGGGATAGCATGGATTTGGGTGTGGAGGATATTGAGGATATTGTGGATTTCTCCCACAAGGTTCTTGCCAACCTTGTTTCCAAGATTGGTTTTGGGTTTGAGATGGCCAAGGTTTCCAAGGAAAGGATGCGTTCCAATTACTTTAAGATGGATGTGCATAACCTTGAAATTGTGAATTAGGCTCTTGCATCATACCAGGTTGACTAGGCTTCCATAGTCTTCTTGGATCTATATAACATAGTTGTTTTGGTGATTGACTTGCTCCATTGTCCTCCTGGTAAACTTATTTCAACTTTGGTAATGATGGGCAATATTTAATAGCATGTGATTCTGCATGGACAACACAAATATATGTATATTATTTTTCCTCATCTTGCATTATTTTCATTTCTACTTGTTCACTCAAATTATTAAGAATTTATGTTTTAAAGTCATCAAACAAATTTCTAAGTTTACCTTGATTTACCAATCTTGATGTTGATTTACTTACTCTTGCCCTTCCTCTTTATATGTGTTTCCATGTTTCAAAAATTTCTTCAAATGATAATTGGCATACATCACCTCTACTCATGAGATCAAGGAGATCAATCCATGGATACCCAATTGTTCTAAGTAAGAGGGTTTTTAGTATGTCATATCCTAAATGATGTAAGTTTCCCCTCTTAACATTATACATGAGCCTCTCTGTTAGATCCTCAAGGCTCTCATCTTCTTTTTGATTCATTCTAAATATTTCTTCTTTAATATCATAATATTTATATTTTTCTAGAAATATGTTTTACATATCATTCCATGATCTTATTGAATTAGTCCCTAAACTCGTGAACCTTTTAAGAGCTTTATCCTTCAATGTTGTCTGAAATAATCTCAACTTTTGTGTGTTTAATAAGTAACCATAAGATCTACAAAGGATTTCAAATTAAAAGAGAAAGGTTTCTGGATCCTCTAGCTTCATATCATGGAATTTGGGAAGCAAATATGGAGGGAAGATTTCATGTGCCACTGACATTAATATCTTTAATAGGAAATGCAAGAGGATCTTCTTCATTGTCATCATATCCATCCATTTCTTCTACCTTTTCTACCACTTCTTCTTCTTCTACCTATAAAAGTGGATGGTAATGTGGCTCTTACTACACCACGTGATCAAGTGGGGGGTAGGTGTTGGAAAAGTAATTTTTTTATGTTTTTATAAAAAAATGAATAACAACGTTAATGCAATGAAATTTTCTAAAATGAAATATGGCTAATGCAATTTGTTTGTTTTCGCATAAAGTAAAATAAATGAATTAACTATGGAAGAAAACAATGCATACTTTGACACGTCCCCGAAAACGATGCTAAAATTGATGAGCCTCAGTATTGCAACAATAATGTTTCAACTCCCAAGGCTAACAACTTAAATTATCAACCTAGGCTTCGTACAAACTTTAGAGGTGTCGGCATTATATGTGCAACATGAAATGTGTCTTTCTATCATTGATACGATGTAATGGAGTGAATATCTTGAAATATAACCTAAAATAATTGTATAAATAGAAATTCTACTTGCTCAAATGTAAACAATAATCCTAATTGTAGAAAGGGAAATCAAAACACTAGCCTAATTGCGGGATGTGAAAGTTGCATTGAAAAGGGAACCTAGTCTTAACTTAAGAATAAAGAAAGTAAACTAATATAACATGCATTAATGAAATAAAATGTAATCAATCACTAGATTCCAAAGAGGTTAGATCCATTGATAGACTTCATTATATACTTCATTTGGCAATCAAGGAAATCATTATTGTGATATCCAATTCATAAATCTGTCCATTAACCCAAATTGTTGAGATGTGTTGGAGGGGTAAAAAGGAAAATAGTAACTGGCCTTTGGTCTTCCCTAATCATGAATTTAGATCCTAGGGGTCATTATTCATATATACTAAGTCAAAGTTGCATTGGGGATCAAAATTGGTGAAGGATAGTGATGTTACAGGCTTTCTACAGGAGGCTCTTAATGCTATAGGAGCAAGAATCTTGGTAAATTCAAAAGTAAATATAATTCAAATTAGATGGAAAAAAAAATAGTAAGAAGGATGTCTTAGGTCTTCATTCCAAGTGGAATCACTCCAAAATACCTATGTTAACTTGTGCTAAAAAATAGCATAAAATTACTACTCTAAAAACTGGAAATTCAAGAACTAGTGAGTTATTTAACCTATCAAATGTCTACCTAATCAGGGAAAATGAAATGTGGTAAATTTTGTTATTAACTTTAATTTTTTATGACCTAATCCAAGTGGAATAAACTCAAACTAATATCATTAACACGTTCTAAAAAATAGCATAAAATCACTACTATTTTGCTACAAGGGCCTTCTAGAAATTTTAAATTTGTGAACTTGTAAACCAATCCAAGTAGCTCAATGATGAAAATGAATGTTAAAAGTTGTTATAATGATTCATAATTATTTTGAATCTTTAAATAACCTTCAAAATAACTTACTTCAATCATTTAACCCAATCCTACAACAACAAAAAGCATCAATATTAAATGCACAAATAGGAAAAACAAGAATAGGAGATGCATGTGAATAAGAAGTGAAAAGAGGAAAATAAAATTATAAAAAAGGTCTCTAAGTCTCCTAGGATGGCCAATACCTAGGATACTAAAATAATTATGAATCATACCAAGATTTAGAAGCTAAAAATGGCACCAAACTTTATTATTTGAAACAATCCAAGTACATCCCGGCTAAAAATGAAAGTGGAGCTGCAAAAATACAAGTTTTCTCCACAATAAGACTAAGAAATAAATTCCCCTAGAGGAAAATTCGAATTGGTAATTATAAAAAATTATGAGGAAGCATTCTCCTTGAAAGGAGGAATATTTCCCCTCCAAAATCCCTCAAATAGTGGATTTGGTTCCCAACACTAGGAATCTACATTAAATGGCAGTGTACACATTCCTAGATTTTCTCAATCACTGGAGCTCCAGAATTTGTCAATAATTTCATGATATTTTGTTCATTTATTATCAAATATTTATCCTCTTTTAGTAGGGAGAAAATCCCTATATTATCTCCCCCTCCAAATCTTCATAATATGACCCAATATTCTCACGATATTCTACAAAAATAAATAATATTAGGAACAAATATGGAGTTATCTCTAAACCTTCTTAATGAACATATTAAAGCTAAAAATATGACATATAATGCAAAAAAGATAGTTTTAATGTGTTGAAGGATAGTCATATGGGCCTTAATTTATGTCTAATTTGGAAGCCCATCAGTAATATCTTAATGTTTTTATCAGATCTATTGTGAAAAAATGTTCTAGTGGAATATCCACAATATTTTATAGTTCATGTGTTGTGTCTCAGGGAATTCTTTATGGCTCTAAATTCCTAAAATATTTATTTATGACCTAAGGCATGGCCATTTTCCCTAGATTTTTTCCATGACCCCTAAACCCATATTTACTACTTAAACCACATATTGGAACCAACATCCCCAATCATAGGCCAAGAATAATTTTAATACGAAAAATGTGGTTGTTTGAGACATCCTTCCTGACCTTAGACGCATAAAATATTCCTTTAGGACCCAAGGTTCATGTTTCATCCCTTTACATGTTTAAGGCACTAAGATACACACCTAGTTAGAGGAAAATGATGCCCTTAGGAGATCATTTGTGGTGGTTCAAAGTGTCATTCTTAGCCCCTGAAGACTAAAAGAATACTTTATGGTCTAACTTTCAAGTTTGTTCCTCTAACCATATTCAAGGTGTAAATAACCATATTTAATGTTCAAAATTTCATAATGTTTAGTATCCCCTTATATAGACCATGAATACCCTTGAAAGGTCCTTTGTGTTGGATCAACATGTTGTTTCTGGGCATATATGCTTAAGAGGTTCCTTTAGGACCTTAGGCATGGGTTTCATCTCTCTATCATTCCCAAGTACAAAAGACATATAACAAATGCCCAAAATATCCTAATAATTCCCATATCCCCAATTGATGACCAAATATCTCCTAGAGAATTCATATAATTTGGTTTGAAGTATCATTCATGGCCCTTAAGACCTAGAAGCTACATAAAACCTTGAGAGATTGGGTGTGGTGGTTTGTGACATCATGTTTGGCCTTGGCTCCATAGAATCTTTGTACTTTAGCTAAGTCTATGGTTTCCCTTGACCATATCAAGGTTTTCATACCCATATCTAATTCTCAAATCCTTATGAGGGCACTAAAATCCTTTTATAAAGGACAAGAATGCCCTCCAATAGTTATTGTGGTGCTTTGGAGTATTTTTGATGGCACAAGATGCTTCAAATATTGCTTTAGTACATAAGGCATTCCCTTCTTCCCTAGATCATATCTAGGGCCCTGGGATGCAAACCTATTACCCAAAATCACCTAGTGGCACTAACATCTGCAATCATATTCCAAGTATACCTCGAGCAGTTCATGTGTGGTTGTTTAAGACATCTTTCTTAATGCTAGATGGATAAAATATTCTTTTAGGGCCTAAGGTTCATGTTTCATCCCTTGACCATGTCCATGCCTAAAGACACATGTTTGAAGTTATATTATTATCCATTAATGCCTAAAAGCCTTATTTAGGGCCTATAGATAGGTTTTATCCCCCAACCATGTTTAATGCAATAAGACCCAAATCCAGCACTAACCTTCCAAAATATCCCATATGCCCTCTTAAATGCCAAATATCCCATATAAATGTCCTATGTGGTGGTTTAAGTCCTCATTCATGTGTCTTTAACATTAGAATATACCTTTAGATCTTGATCCTTGAGTTCCCTTCGCAACCATGGTCAAGGAAATGAGACTCATACCTAGATATAAAAACATTATAATGATGCCCATATCCCAGCTATGAGGGAGATGACACTCTTAAGACATCAAGTGTGGTGTCAAGGAATTTTTCTTAGATTTGGATGCATGTCAGCTTACCTTAGGTCCTAAGGCTCAATTTTCCTACCTTGGTCATTTCTAATTCCCCACAAACTATACCTAGTTCTAAAAACTTTTTAATGGTGTCCATTATGCAACTTAAAGGACAAATATCCCATGGAGATATCATTTTCCAATATTTGAGGACTCATTGATGTATCTTGAGCCATGGAAGTTATTTTTTATGCCTAATGATAAATGTTCATCACTTAAACTTGTCTCAAGTCGTTAAAATAATACCTACTTCTCCAAAACCTTAATGGTGCCAATCTACTCACTAAGAGGTAAAGGATACACTTGAGAGGTCATGTGTATGGGTTCAAGGTGTTGTTATTGACCCTCTATGGATGAGATACTTCTTAGATTCCTAAAGCATATGTTTCTTTTTCCTACAGTTTTGAGAAACCCTTTACTCATATCTTGTGCCCATTGTAATGGTACACATAACTCCATTTGGAGGCCAAATATTCCCTTAGAGTTCATGCATTCTTCTTGCACCTTAATTTATATAATATTCATTAATTACCAAAGACCTATGTTTTATCCCCTAATAATATCTAGGACTAATAGACCAATATTTATTTCTAAAAACTTCATAATATTGTTAATATCCCAACTTACATGGTAAGGATATGCTTGAGATTTCATATTTAGTGGATCAAGGTGTCATTCCTAAATCTCAATGCTTAGAAATTCCCTTTACAATGTAATTTTTAGGTTCCCTCATTCAAGGATGTCTAGGTCCTAAATAAAAATATATCTAGTACCAAAATTCATGCAATGGCACCCATATCACTAGTCAAAGGAAGGGTTAACCTCAAGAGGTCATATTTGGTGGTTCAAGGTGTTATTCATAGCCATATATTCCAAAAATATTTCTTTAGGTTACAATCATCATGTTTCTTCTTGTGACCATGTCAATGCCTCAAGACAAATAAATAGTGCTCAAAATATTCTAACAATGTCCATATCCCTACTTGGAAGGCTAAGGATACCCTCAAGATGTCAATTGTCATGGTTTAAGATATTGTTTTGGGACCTTGATAAATAGAAGAAATTCATATAGTCGAAAGCCGAAGTTTCCTTCCCTTATTATGTCAAGGACCCTACTATCCATACCTAATGCTCCAATCCTCTAATTCCATTGATATCCCCACTTGGAGGTGAAGGTGTATATTTGGAAAAACTAATTTAGTCATAAAAGCACACACACATTATTACGATCACATGTGCAACATTGTGAACGTTTGCATGGTATTAGGAACATAGGCGAGCTATTAATAATCCCTGCACACTCTATAACATGTCCACATTCTTTTCATTCAAAATGTTCTCGGCAAGAGTGACAAACTTAACATACATGTTTGTTAATTTGATGGCTCTATATGTATATTTGAAATGAAAAACCTATAGGTTTTGGTTACAAATACAAAAAAAAAAATCTCCATTTTTTATCAATGGGTCTAAATATCTCTAGCTTTTATGTTATTTTTGTATAGACTACACAAATCCATTGTTGATAAAACTATGTACGCACATATAGTTAACTATATAGATTCTAAATACACAAAACACATAATAAATGTTTAACATATATATTATGCAATATATAAAAATTAAATTACATACATATTTATTCTAATATAACTTCTTATAAATTCTAAACATTTTTTAAGAATAAGTTATATTTTACATGACTCCAGGCTAAGATCCAACTCTATATATATATATATATATATATATATATATATATATATATATATACTATATATATATAGATATTATATTTTGATATGTAAGACCCTCATTCCACACTAAATCAAAGCTTTCTAAATACAAGGATATAATATCTTCCATAATTTGAAAATATAAAATTAACATTATAAATTTTGAAAAAATATCCTTGCACAAGAATAATGAGTTCTCTATAATTCAACAAAAAATTTAGGGAAATCCCATCATTTTGGTACTCAAAATGTGCACTAATGAGAACATATGCATTATATTTTGCATATGAAATAGCATACCACTATTAGAAAAACTTGAATTTCATATTTTCATGAACCATTTCTATGAATAAAAATTATATGTTCAAAAAGCCAATTCATTTTCCTACATTCAATATGTTTAAACCATATTCAAAATATTTATAAATGTACCTCGAATCATCCTTCCATGATAACAACTTATTGCTTTTCCATTTTTGCATTTTAGTAATGCATTATAAACAATATTGGCTTGTAGCCACCAACAATTTTGTTGATGAGTGAAAATAGTGCCATGAATCCTACTTCAAATATTGACATGGTGACCATTATAGATCCATATAAACCAAAGATCTATCAAGAACCAATGGAGATCAAATCACTACACTAAAAAATATTGTGTCCATATTTTTCATTTTGAAAATGGTTTATACTTCTAGAGATTTGATTATTTTAATTTCTTGACAGATCTAGAGTTAATATGAACCTATACTAGCTTACAAGAAAATATTGTGTGAAACCTAAAGGATGTTATCCCACATTCATTGATAACCTCCCTAGTAAAATCATTGGCATAGACTAGAATCAATCACACCTCACTGAAGATGATTACACACACACATAAGACACAAGATATTCTCTTTGGAAAACCCTTTCGAGAGAAAACCCTCCTGGAATGTGAGGTCTCTTCACTCTCTTTCTCTGTCTGGAAATATGGCTGCAAGTACGAAAAATTAATGCCTATGGCCCGTGGGATAATACAATGCACCGATCGTATATGTGTGCTCTACCTCCTATCTCTCTTGGCTATTTTTTCTCAGTTATGGAACGTAATGCTCTCAAAAGAATGGAATGCCTCTTCCTCCTACTGGCCTAGTTATAACACAACCTGATAGCCTACTAGTGGTTAACTTTGACTACATAAACTCTTAACTAGAGTTAAAATATAGACTCTTATAGAGTATTTTACATCAAAAACACATGGATAGCCCCTTTTCCATAAATAATGGGGGTTGGCGCAACATCCTCCCAAACTATAGGTATTAAAACAGGAAGGTCAACTTCTGAGTGGATGTTGGGATGGGGTCCCCTGGGTCAATTTTTGGGTTAAGATAACCCAAGTTTGCCACATTTTTATAATTAATGTAAATTCTTCACAATTGTTGATGTGAAGCACGTAGAGTATTAGGATTCAAATGGGTTTAGCCCCTTGTTTTATCTAAATTATGAGTCAGTTTTGAGATCCACCCATGGTCCGTGAACCATGGCATTGTATGGTAAAGGCTATAAATAGATGTGTCTTAGAGAGTTTAAGGCATAAGAATAATTGATAAGCAATGGTTCAATAGAAGAGAAGTGATAGAGAAGAGAAGTGGGTTAGATAGGAGAAGAAAGGCTCTGTATCTGAGTGCACAGAGGCCTAGGTAGAGTCCATAGCTAAGTGTGCGGACCCCTGCATCTGAGTGCACATGGTAATTTTGAGTCTGTAAATCTGAATTGAAGATCAATAAAGAAAGTTGCCGAATAATTTTGGTGTATATCTATTTTATCTATGTTTTTGTTAATGATATATGTTGCCTATGAATAATGTGATTTATGGAATATTGGTTGAATGCTGTGCGAATATATTGAATAATTGTTAAATGATATACGCACACATGTTTATGTAATTTCGTAAAGACTCTAATGAATCCTCTGATGTTTACTAATAAATTAAGTAAATCTGCGTGACCCTAATTTAAGACTTATTTTTGATGCATGTAAGTAGATAGATTGAATGTTAAAGGTCCCAAAGACTAATTGTAGACCTTCATGAAGGTCTAAATACTATTTGTACAAAGTTGCAGCAGTGATCCCTAAGAGTGTATATATTTGTTCAAAGGTGGATCTGAGGCACTAAAAGACATCACACTAGTCTCTAGATGCAGAAACTTGGTTCTAGCATCCCCCCATACTGCTTCAGGTGAGACTATAGCCTGTGCTACGTGGGTTGTTGCCGGAAGGGTAGTAGTGTAGGGACTTGTTGGTTGGTGCAACTAACTGTGAACCTTGGTCAGGACTCCCTAAGTCAACAAATGGTTTCATTGTCAGGACTGGTATCTTCTTAAAAGAGATGTGTGGTATCACATCAGCGGGATCCAACCAATAAAGAAATTGAAAAGTGGTTAGATCAAAAGATTCAATAGTTCGTAGTGTAAGAAAACAGGAATTCACAACTATCAAAAGAAGAGTGGTTGAACATGTATTTGTA
The DNA here is from genome assembly GCA_000404065.3 of Pinus taeda. Taxonomy (NCBI): domain Eukaryota; kingdom Viridiplantae; phylum Streptophyta; class Pinopsida; order Pinales; family Pinaceae; genus Pinus; species Pinus taeda. Next base: position 137,157 of record APFE030902681.1, on the reverse strand, counting down.
TACAGAAATACATGATATCTTCTTCTACACCTTTCCCATTGCACTGTGTGAATGGTTGGCTAAATTGACAGACATCCAAGGAAAGTGGAAGCTTGATAGTCTTATAGTGTGGACTCATGAATTAGTGCAACGATTAGAAGCTTCTAAAAACAAGATTGTGTGGGTTGTTGATCATTGGCTCGATCAGATTCTGGGATCATTTGTTACAGAATTCACAGTTGATATCTCAGTCAGCTACAGCGAAGCAAAGCGATGATTTTTCAAGGGACCACGAGGTAAGTATTTAAAATCATTGAATACTTCGATTAAAATGTTGTTGTGTGAAAAATGAGTGATGTTAATACCTTGATGTTCGAAGCTATGCGAAGTGGGCAATTATTTAAAAATCATGAAGGATAGGGACCAGAGTATAGTCCCTTGATTGGACCTCCTGTAAGTGATGACGAATGGGTAGAACGAACTCCATGGTGAAGCATTATTCAGCTAATCACTCAGGGGATTCCTTGAGTAAATCATTTGTCCACTCCACCTCCACCGCATACACCTTCATCCACACCTCCACCTCCACCACGACCATCTAACATGGCGAACATGATGAAGTTATCGATTTTCAAAGCCATAGGGAGTGAAGATATGGAGCAATTTTTATTTGTTGTGAATTTTGTGTGGACCACACAGCAGATTACTAATGAAAATATAAAAAAGGAACAATTGGTTACCACTCTGCAAGATCGCGCGCTGACTTGGTATATTAAGTACTTTTTTGATAATCCTCTAGCATCGCTAGCAGAAACTAAGGTTGCTTTAAAAAAGGAGTTTAGTAAGCCTAAGTATAACTCGTGGTTAGTAGTTGGATTTAATTTAATCATTATGAAAGTCAACGAGACACCTTGGGAATTAGATCAAAGGCTGAAGTGTCATATTCAAGAAGTTAACATGCAGCTCAAAAATGGTCAGCATCGCGAGTGGTTTATAGCTTTGCTTCTGCCCAACTTGAGAATTGCTTTGTCATAATAGAAGATAGGAACTCAGACAGAAGCCTTGGAAATCATGATGAGGTTACATGCAACACCTATTCAGGATGTGACCTTAGGGGTACAACAGATCCACTCTCAGTTACAGAGCCTCTGCTTAGAATTGAAGAGTTTGAAGAAAGATAAGGAGACTAAACCAGAGGTGTGTGCGGAATTTTGGTGTCTGAAGTGGAAGAACTAGGGGCACGATAAAGACCATTGTCCCATATACGTGAACTATATTACAAGAAGGGGGACAATTCCCTTGAAGCTAGAAGCCCCAACAAGGTCAAGCATGGGGGTTGTGCTATGGTGTGCTATTTGTCAGGTTGTTGGAGAGAACGAGATGGATAATTGTCATTTACTTTAAAATTTCGTCCAGACACCCTAGCAGTTGTTCTGCAACTTATGCAAATTGGTGGGACACGATGAGTGCCACTGTCATAGCTATGAGCTGATGATGGAAGAACACCTATGTACCAGATGCAAGCAGAAACTCAGCCTCCAAAACAGGGTATTAGGGGAGCGCACAGAGGTTATCAGGGTCGAGGACGAGGCTGAGGAGGAGGAGGGCCTGGTAGAGGTCAGGGTTAGATTATCTGTTACAACTGCGGAACACCAAGGCACCATGCGCAAGAATGTTAGAATCAAACACGTTTGTCCTGTCAATACTGCAGCCAGTTTGACCATACTATAGAATAATGCTCAGTGCCGATAGCCAAAATGGAAGAGAAGAAAGCGCAGCCTTAGTAGCCTACGTATAATTTATAGATGATGAGAGCTAAGCCCCACGAGGAAGATCAAATCATGAATATAGTGTTGAGAAGTGGAATAATGACTAGCGATGATAAGGGTAAACATCCTGAAGAGGACAGATGGATCCGCAAGGCCCCAAAGAAGGAATTGGGTTTTGATATGGCACGTGCTAAGGAAACATTTGTGGAGGCCAAAAAGAGCTTCATTGAGGCATCCACCTTAGGAAGTCAAGACAAGGTGCAAGAAACCAGTGCACCTGTAGAGGTTGACCCCTCTGTGCTCACTACATTTTTGGAGACCTGCATAAAACGACTATGCGATAGAAAATTGTGGAAGGCCTACAAGAGTTGATAAAAAAATGCACCAACAAAGAGAAGGTCCCTGATGGAAACCAGGTGGTCAAACAAATTGGCAAACAAAAGGCAAGAAAGAAGTGCGAGATGAGGCTTACCGCGCAAATAGGTGATTATGAGATGGACCAGGTAATTTTGGATCTAGGGTCTGATGCGAACGTTTTTCCAAAACAAACATGGGAAAGAATGGGGAGACATGCACTTCAGTGGTCTCTGATTTAGCTCAGAATGGCAAAGCAGTAGAAAATCATCCCTATGGGATGATTATATGGAGTAACTACTGATATCTAAGGTGCAAGCGTGATGGTTGACTTTGAGGTAATAGAGATCGTTGATGACAGTAATCCATATCCTACACTCCTGGGAATTGATTGGGCCATTGATATGAATGGGGACATCAATTTGAAGAAGAGGACAATGTCATTTGAAAGGAAATCACTTCGGGATGTAATACTATTGGACCCTGCAGAAGGGGTGCACTATACTGAACCAGTTTGCGATTATGAAGAAACTGTGGATGAACTGGATCAAAACTACAAAATAACAGTGCGAGATCAAGACTGGATCAATCCGATGGCAGATGGATGGATTGCATGGGATCGGGAGATTTCCTGCACCTCTGATTCATATGAAGAATTAGAGCATTCGCAAAATCGTTTGCATGAAGAATCCACGCTGTGATGCAATATGATGACGAAGTCATTGCATTGTGTTTCGTCGAAGGTAAGAAAATTACCATATTATGATGATTTAACTAATTTGGATAAGTTTTTAGATGCATTTGAGCATGAATTACTTGAGGATCACTGCTTCCAAGCATTAGATTTGGCACTGCGCACTACACCCACATGATGTTGGGGTATGCACAAGGATAGTTTTGATGGATGACGAGATTACAAAAGGATGACGAGGTTACGGTTTGGGTGTCTTAACAATTGATTGACTGAGAAATATAGTGGGAAGGATGATCTACATGATCACTTAGCAAAATGGACTAAAGCATGGGGGACTGAACCGCAGCTAGAGTGGGTAGACCTATTTTTCCATACTCTGGATATAATTCCCATGAACTGGTATCTGGAAATGGAGCTCTGCCATCGCACCGAGGAGTGAGATATATTGAAAGAAGGATTCTTGTTGATCTTTAGCTTTGAAGACAGCTTCGCAAGCATTGATCAAGCCCTACAGGAGATTAAGGAAATTATCTTCATAACACTGCAAGAACCTATTGAATGGATCCAACCAAACCGGAGCACCTAGTTCCACCATGCGCTAGAATGCTATAATGTGACTACTGAAGAGGAGGATGAAGATCAAAGAAACATTAATATTCCAGAGGCAGAAGGGCATCGTGAATTCGAAGGCCCATAAATAGAAAACTTGGAAACCACCACATCATTGAAGACAAAGCAAGTAAACATTAGAACTGAAGCAGAACCAAAGTTTGCAAAAATTGGAGATTATTGATATGACGATACTGTGGATAAAGTTACTGAGTTACTCTGTGAATATCAAGATATATTCCCCACCAAGTTTTCAGATTTGAAGGGCATAGTGGGAGATTTGGGCATTATGAAGATTACTCTAAAGCAGGACGTGAAGCCTATTAAGCAGAGGTCGTATCGCCTTAATCCTAAGTACAAGCAAAAGATTCGCTTAGAGCTATATAAGATGCTAGAAGCAGGAATTATAGAACCAGTTGAAGAATCTGCTTGGGTGAGCCTGATGGTGGTTCAGGAGAAGAAGAAGAAGGGTGAGATAAGGATTTTTATAGATCTACGGAATCTTAATGATGCGTGTGCCGATAATCCATTACCGACATCACTAACCAATGAAGTATTAGACAATTTTGGAGGGAAATAGGCTTACTAATTCACTGACAGGTTTTCAAGGTATCATCATATTAAGATCATGCCTAAGGATAGGACCAAAATGACCTTTGCAATGGAGTGGGGTTGTTTTTAATACACTGTGATGTCGTTTTGGCTCAAGAATATGCCTACAATATTTTCTTTCATAGGCATTGCAGTGTTCAAGGAGTTCATTCATAAATTTTTGGAAGTATACTTTGATGATTGGACAATGTTCAAGTTAGTAAAGCGCCATGTAGCAAGTCTACGCCTGATGTTGGATATGTGTCGCAAATCCCAGATCACATTGAATTTGAAGAAATGCATCTTCTGTGTTCCCTTTGGGATCTTACTAGGTCACGTGGTGTGCAAGCAAGGGTTGATGGTGGAACCTACAAATATTGTAGTAATTGTGAATTTGGAGGCCCAGAAAGTTAAGCAGTTGCACGTGACACTGGGACATATGGGATATTACAGAAAATATATCAAAGCATATGCTCAAATTACCACCCCCATGGAGAAACTATTGAAGGACTCAAAATTATGTTGGGACAAAGAATTTCAGCACATCTTAGATGTATTGAAAGAAAATATGGTCACTGCGCCAATCTTGGTATTCCCTAATTGGAAAAAGGAGTTTCATGTACATGTGGATGCCTCTTGCATTGCGTTGGGTGCAGTGTTAACAAAGGCTGGTGAAGGAGAAATGGACCATCCTATAGCCTTCGCAAGTAGGAAATTATCAAAGGACGATAAGAATTACTCAACGACTCAACGCGAAGGATTGGCCATGGTGTATGCGCTGAATAAATGCAAGCATTATCTGTTAGGAGGGCATTTCAAGATGTACATGGATCATTCTTCTTTGAAATACCTAGTCAATAAGCCTGTGTTGGGAGGGAAGATCTGCATATAGTTACTACTATTCTAGGAGTATGACTTTGAGGTAATTGTGAAGTCAGGGAGGTTAAATGTGGGACCTGACCATCTATTGCAAACTGAAATAGGAGAGGAGCCTAATAATTTGGAGGAAGGGTTTCCATATACGCATCCCTTTGTTTTGCGCATAGCAGATAATCATTTTATAGATATTATTCACTTCTTAACTATGGGGATGGCATCAGAAGGGTATACAAGTCAGCAAAAGAAGGAACTAGTAATGCGCACGACATATTTTTCAGTTATTACAAGACATTTGTATAACATGGGTATAGATGAAATATTGCGAAGATATGTGCCATATTTTGAGAGGGATAACATTCTCGTTGAAGCTCATCGAGGGGCTACAGGAGGTCATTATGCAGGAAAGGTGACTACGTAGAAGATTTTGCGCGCAGGTCTATGGTGGCCAATGCTACACAAGGATTCAGAGGCGTATTGTAAGGAATGTGATGAATGTTAAAGAATTACCAGACCATTGCGAAGGGATGAATTTCAATTACAACCTCAAGTATATTTGTAGCCATTTGAAAAATGGGCGATTGATTTCGTTGGGCCAATTCAGCCCCCAGGGAAGAAACTGGTGCGTGCTATATCATCACCACAATGGAATATCTAACCATATGGGTAGAGGCACAACCAGTTAAGGATTGTACAGGGGCTATGGTAGCAAATTTTTTGTTTGGATTTGTCTTAAACATGTTTGGCTACCTAAAAGTGTTGATGAGCGACAAAGGTATGCACTTTTTGAATGAAACAATCAGCGCATTGACAAAATAATTCCAGGTCCACCATCAGAAGAGTACACCATATCACCCATGTGCCAATGGAACTATTGAAGCATTCAACGAGATTTTGGAGAATGCGCTGACAAAGATCTACAATGCACAACGAAATGAATGGGATGTGCTCGTACCAACGATACTATGGTCTTATAGGACTACCTGCAATAAGCTGATAGGACAAACGTCATTCAGATTGGTCTATGGTGTAGAAGCTGTAATATAAATGGAATATACTATGCCTAGTCTACACATATCATCCCTCATAAGGTATGTGGATCGCGAGGCCTTGGAAGAACGGCTCGCGCAACTGATGGAGCTCGAAGAGGATTGATTTTTAGCAGGATTTCATTAGCAAGTACAAAAGGAACGCAAGAAGGCATGGCACGATTGCCACATCAAGCTTTGCACGTTCAAGGTAAATGATCTTGTTCTGTTATATGATAGTAAATTCATTAAGTTTCTGGGAAATTTTAGATGCATTGGCTAGGACCATATATTATCAAAGAAATTACAGATGGAGTAGCAGTTGAGCTTGCGAAGCTGAATGGGGAAGCTTTTCTAGGGAGAGTGAATGGGAGCCAATTGAAGCTTTATAAAGGGGATCCTATGCAATGAATATATGGTAGAAGGATAGTCTTAGTACTCCAAGTAGTTTCAAGGGAGTGTGGGACTATAAACTACATTGTCAGGTTTGGAGGACTACGTAGCAGGTGGGCTACACAGAAAATAATGAAATTGCAACCTAGGAAGCTGGGCCATGGAGGGAGGTATCACGTAGCATAGCAGAAAAGTGGTTGTTGGAGTCAATGTTCATGACTTTATAGCCAAAATATGGTTAAGAGAAGTGGGATGGTGGCATTTAAGGCAAAAATCCTTGAAGATTTGCTGCCAAAACAACATTTTTCTCAAAATTTGGGGGGAACAGTCAAATTTGAATTCCAAACTCCCTATAAATTATGCAAGCTAGTCCAATAGAGAAACTTTTGCGCTCTTAGAGTTGTTGTTGAAATTCCTTGTCTGTCACCTATGAGCCAAGAGTTTTGGGAAGAATTCCTAGCACACATAAACATTTCTCTTGAAGCCTGTGAGTTTTTTATGGAGAGGATGACTGCCACCAACCCCGCCAAAGCGCTGAGTTCGGAAGCAATTGTATTTGATGCTCCAGGACTTGAAGTATCCAGTGTAGAAGCTACACCTGTGATGCCCAAGGCGTCGAGGTCACCGAGGCTGAAACATACCATGGAAAAAGAAAAACAACCTGCCATGAAAGAGAAGCAACCTGCAGCAAAGGAACAGAATAAAAAGTTGGAGCAGGAACGCGCTTCCCCAAGGAAGCATACCGTGACACAAACACAGAAGAAAGATAAGCAGCCAATGAAAGATAAGCAGAAGGTAGTGGACCTAGAGGCAGAATAAGGATAGGGAACATAATACATTGATGCTGAAGGAGCAGAGCCCATAACAAGGCTCGTTGAGTATATCCCTCCGCGGAAGGGAAAAACGAAGGTCACGAAGGACCCAGATTCTGAAAATTTTACCATCTCCACACCCCTGCTACATGAGCAGGTCCCGTTTGAAGGTCCTCGGATCATGCAGATCCCACTATTCAAATGGAGGATTGGGACCTCATGATCACGCTAAGTTCCCACACTTTACAATTGACAAATATATGAGGAGAGTTTATTATGAAGAGACAGGTGTTACAACACTGGAAATGGAGGAATGGGTCTGTGGTGTCGAGCAATCAGGGTTTCTCAACTTGCTATGGGTGCCACACTACCACCGCACCCTAATTAACACAATTTGTGTGTAACAGCTGCTCAATTTGGTGCACGATGGGTGTTTATGGCTAGGAGGTCCTATCCCCATCATCGATCCGACGAACATTCAATCAACAACCAAATAGGGAGTTCGATCAACTAAATAAGATCGATTAATTTCAGACAGGAAAGTGGACCGACATGTTGATTCACAGAATCAGGTACTTGCCCTATGAAGGCCTGAACCCGGCTAAGGATTTTGGCAGAAAGATAGGGAAAAAGGACATCGCCAACCTCGCCAAAAGAATGGAGATATTACGGCCTCGTGAAGATCATAAAACTGGTCGTTGGAGTGTGTGAAGCTAAAGCAAAGGTTGGGCAAGTTCAATTTGAAATCAACATGAAGATCATAGAGCTGCAATTAAATTTATAGCCCGCAACTCTGCCTGAGGTCCGAGAGTAGTGCGAAGTCGCAATAAAGGAAGGAATGGCCACCCTAGATGCAACAGTTGTTGACTACACGACATTTTTCGAGCAAGAAATGGAGTTAGTGATCAATCTGAAAGAGGATCCAAACTTGTAGACATTAAACACCGAGGTCAAGGAGCTGCAGCAACAGTATGATGAAGTCAGGGAAACTACACACTCCATAGCACCAGCGCAGTGCCTTACTAAACTACAGGAAGGAAAGCAACTCCTAGTACAAGTGGAGGAAGCGCCAAAAAGGGAGGCCTTAGTGAAGGCCAAGCTCCAACCATGGTTGTAAGAGGCCTATCAAGTCACAACAACCATCCAGGATAAGCTTAAAGGGCTTCAGTAGACACAGCATACGATGAGGTTGGTTGTAGAAGGACCAGCTACAGACAAATTAGTTGAGGAAGTCAAGCAGGCAACAACTCAGAGCGTTGATGAAGTCGGAGTGATCCAGGTAGAGTTAGGGGATCCTCACAGTAAGATTGTGGCACCAATTGAGTGACTCGAGGGTGAGTCACGATCTTTGTGTTGGGGGCCTATTGGGATGGGGTCGCCTGGGTCATTTTTCGGGTTAAGATAACCCAAGTTTTATACATTTTTTTAATTAATGTAAAGTATCCATGATTTTTGGATGTGGAGTGCATAGAGGATTAGGAGTCAAACGAGTTTAGCCCCTTGTTTTATGTAAAGTATGAGTCATTTTTTAGATCCACCCATGGTCCACGGACCATGCCATTGTATGATAAAGGCTATAAATAGGTGTGTCTTAGAGATTCTAAGGCATAACATGAATTGATAAGCAATGGGTCAATAGAAGAGAAGTAATAGTGAAGAGAAGTGGGTCAGATAGGAGAAGAAAGGCTTTGCAACTAAGTGCGTAAAGGCCTAGGTAGAGTCCGCAGCTGGATGCCCAGACCCCTACAGCTGAGTGTGCAAGGTAGTTTTGAGTCTGTAAATCTGAATTGAAGATCAATAAAGATAGTTATCAAAGAATTCCCATGTATATCTATTTTATCTCTGTTTCTTTTAATGATATATGTTGCCTATGAATAATGTGATTTATGGAATATTTATTGAATCTTGCATGAATATGAATAACTATTAAATGATATATGCAAGCACATTTATGTAATTTCGTGAAGACTCTAATGAATCTTCTGATGTTTACTAATAACTTAAGTAAATCTGCACGAACCCTAATTTAAGATTTCTTTTTGATGTGCGCAAGTAGATAGATTGATTGTTAAAGGTCCGCAAAGACTAATCATAGACCTTCGAGAATGTTTAAAGACCATCTTGACAGAGTTGTAGTAGTGAGCCCTAAGAGTGTATAAATCTACACGAAGGCATATCTGAGGCGCTAAAAGACATCAAACTAGTCTCTCGATGCAGAATCTTAGTTCTAGCATCCCCCAATACTACTTCGAGTGAGACTACAGCCTACGCTATGCGGGTTATTTCCAAAAGGACCAATAGTGTAGGGATTTGTTGGTTTGCACAACTAACTCTGAACCTCGGTCAAGACCCCCTAAGCCAACAGTGTCATAACTTTTTCATACGGACTCAGATTGATGTGTTTCTTGCATTGTTGGAAATATCTCTACGTGTAGAATAGCATGAAAATGTTCTATGCCAAAGCGGAAAATTTTTATCCCCAAAAAACGTCATTTGATGCCTCAAAATTCTCCCTGAAGGTTTTAGACCTTGTTTCGCCAAACTAGGTCTCGCCGGTAAAAATGGTCCCGTGAAATGATTCCTCCAATTTTTCCACTCCAAATGCATCAATACGGATGAAAAACAATATCATGATCCAATTCATATCAAAATAAGGGAATTTTGGGCATGGAACAAGCCAAATCCTGGCAACAATAGAAGAAACCAATTAAATTATCCCATTAGTGCAAATCCCAAAAACAATAGAAACAACTGAGTAAACTAACACCTTAGCCTTACACACACGTACATACATACATACATATGTATTTGCATATGTATGTATGCATGTATGCATGTATGCTATTTTTCTAAGGAATACCTCACAATGAAACTCAAGTTGTGCTTCACTCTATTTTTTTATAGAATCCCTTGTAAATTTATTAGCGTAGAACCAAAATTTACATAGAACCAACAACTTGTTAGGAAAGAACTATTTCAATTCCCAACAACATCGGTGACAAGTAGTCCAACAAAATTTTTTAGATGCAAATATACCAACATACATATTAAGATATTAATCTAATTTCACATCTTTTTTTGTGCATTTATTTTAACTATTATATTTATCAAAAATACACTACATCACTTCTAAGTTATATTACATGTCTCTCCAATATTGTATTGTATAAAAATGTATTTTATTCATTCAAATCCTAAAAAAAATTATATCTAAGGATCTTTGATATTTATGAAAATAAGTCTTAAATGAATGATGAAAACTTGAATAAACTAAGAGGGGGGAGTGAATCAATTTAGTACATTCATGGACATTAATATATTTTTCTTTAAACTTATTAACTGAACTTTTAGATGACAACTTAACACATAATGAACGTCAAATTTAATATGTGAACATCGGGTAATAAGTAAACCATAACATCACATCAACACATAAAATCAAGCACATATGGACACTAGATATAAGTGGAAACCCATAAAGGGAGAAAAACAAGATTTTTTTATTGTTTTGATGCAAAGGAAATGTCCTACTCCCTTATTACATCTGACTTTCTATAGGATCTAACCTACAAGAGGTTGCTACCTTAATTTTCTACAAGCTACAACATGTAAGGAAGCTCCAATTCCCATACATTTTCTACAGGCTACAACCCACAAGAGGCTCGTACCTCAATAGGCTCCAACCTAATATTTATCGAGCCACAACTTGAAAGGAGACCACAATCCCTTCATACAAAATGAAAACAATATGTTGGTTTATATGGCCTACAATTCATCTTATCTCCATCTCTGATTCTCATTTTTCTTCTCCTTAAATTTTCATCACATCTGCTTTATATGTGTCATGTAATTAATGCATATCATCTCGATCATCTCACACATTCTCTAACACTATCACTCTTTTATTCCTTCCAAAGTCACATCTTTTACAAAGATATTTTGTTGGTTGTTTGTTTGTATTCCACATAATAATATGAAAGGAATAGGCTTGATTCTTTGCCTTCCACTCGTTCATTTCTAAAATCTTCATATTTTGAATATAAAAACACAAATAAGTTCTCAAATATTATTTTTAGCCATCTATATTGATTAAATACATCAGCATCAACATAATGCCAAAATTTGCAAGAAACACATTATAACATCATAACACATGTAAAACATTCACTCTCCAATGCAACCTATATGTATGCAACATATGAAAGAAATGTATCACTCTTCAAATCCATATATATATTCTGCATCATGTTATATCTGCACTTCTCCATGTCATTGCCTCAGTATCCTTGAGTCTTGCCTTGTTTATCATGGAGTCTTGCGTTTATTGTCATGGAGTCCTTCCTTTGCCTTACGTCAAAACATCTCAATCATCATCTGCATACATGCTTACCATTAGCTATTATTCTACATGAACACAATCTGCCTCACTAATTAGCACCACTCAACATATATAAGCATAAGTAACCTTTCACCAACACCCTTTGCAACATAAAAAACATATGAAAGTAGGATTTAACAATATGTTCTCCAAGCCATGAAAATATCTCCATCAACACAAGCATTCCATTAACAATACATGTTCAACTTTCCATAGATTGTCAACTTCTTCAACGTTGATCTCTGTTGCACAATGCATCTCACAGGAACCACAAGCATCAAGCACCACAAGTATAAAACATATTGCTTCTTTGTTGCTCCTTTGCCTTTGCTACTCTTTTTCCCAATGCTACTACTCCTTTTCTAATGCTCCTTTCCCAAGCCATCAAACAACACCTACAATTCCATATCTCTTATTGTTTCTCCTTTGTTACTCCTACATACCTTGCTACTTATGTTGTTTTTTGCCATCAATGACAACAATGCCAACATTGAAAGGGTTTGAATGTCTCTTTCTCCTATCCCTTTTCTACCATATTATGTTAGAATGCATTAAGTAAATGACACGTTGGTAAGAAGGTAAATGAAGGATATTGAATGGACCCTTCTACATTCAATGCCTAAAAATGTTATATATAGGGATAACCAAAGCCAATTATATGAAATGACACTAAACTTGAATTGGTTAATCAATACCCATATTCCCATAAAGGACATGAATATATAGATCCACTACAAAAGTGGATAAATGTGAAATATGATATAACATAGAAAAGAGCAGGTTATTCATTCCTCAACTCCTCTTTCATGTAACCGGAGAAAAATTGACTAATCCTTATAATTTCAATTTTTAAAATATGTTATTTATTAATATTACTAGGGCATAAGAAAGGAAAAAAATATATTTAGAAGGGTCAATTGACTCTCCTTCATGTTACTTATAGATAGCGAAGAGTTAGTTAACCCTTCTATGGATACTTGTATATATTATAACCAGTCTAGATTCATATTAACTTTGGATCTATCAATTTTCAAAAGGGATCAACTCACGTGTTACAAACCTCTTTTTTGAGTGAAAAACTTGAGAAAATGTTTTCACCTCAATAGATTTGATCCCTCTCGGTGCTTGATAGTCTGAAGTTAAGATGGATATAGGTTGTTCTAATATTTATATAAATTTGGTCGTTAAGACAATATATAGGTTGATTTTATATTTATATAAGTTTGGTAGTTAATAAAATCTACTTGAAGCTCTATTGTTAGACCTTAAAACCCAATAAGTTAGACGTATGTTATATTGCAAAACTCATTAAGAATATATACCTCTGTCTTTGCAGGAGCTAAGGATATTAGTTATCCTTGATTTAATTTAATTTTTAATGCTATCATTCTATCTCCTAGATAAAATTCAATAACAATTATATCTAAACTAAGTTGTTATGAACATTTGAGAGACATATTCCAGTGAATTATCGATGGGGGGTTAAAACCAACAATTGACATAGTCTAAACTTAGCAACTCCAAAAAAATTTAATGTTGACAAAAACATATAAGTGAAATGTAAGACTACATGCACCATATTTTGTTTTTTCATGTTGGCATTTCTTGTTGAACACTTAATCCTCTATGGGTTGGTGTTGAATGTGAAGAAACACCGGAGTCCAAGAGACCACTTGGAATATGATTCCAAGGGTCACGCCATGTACTATAATTGTACATCATATCAATAATAGACACAAATCAATGCTTATCCTTCATAATATGTTCCTGCCATTGTCATGTTTAACATGGTATTAAAGCAGGCGATTTGCAGCCCTGCTCCAATTTGAGCCACTGTTTTTGTGGCCAATTTTGTTTTCATTCCTTCTTACCTGGGCTCTTTGCACCTGGATGCTCTATCATTCTAAATATTAAATAGTCCCGTCACATTAGCAATGCTGCTCTATGTTACCTTTCTTTGAGATTCCACACACTAGTGTAACCGTAACACCCTTCTCTGCTAGTCAGCTAAATATTTGTTGATTTTCTACCCTCTACCTAGTTTTTTGCTTAGAAATATTCACATGTACCTGTGTTTTGTCAACACAATCAAAGGCCCCTGTAGTAACAAAGACCATAGTGGTTTGGCACTATTGCAAGTTTGTCCTCACCATAACTACGTTCTCAGTTCATTTGGTTGTTTTCTCTAGCGAATGGAACTTTTGTGATAGCTATCTTTGGCTTTGAATTTATTATATTGAAAGCTCTACATATTTATTGCCAATCTAGTCTACTTTCTATGTTAAATGACCAAGATGTGACTGTGAATGTCTAAAACCTTTTTATCTTATACCACATTTCAACTACTCTCTCTCCAAGTTTGAGTCTTGTGGTCTTTTCCAGTAGTAAAACCTTAGGTGTTTAAGTAAAGGGCCTGGAAAACGTGGTTTGTGCTTGTTCAAACTCTCCTTGTGTTTGTAGGGATTTGATTCCTTCACCTTTCATTTGCTACTCCAAATATATTTATAGCTCCATTGCCTCCCATTTAAGAAAATCTAAACTTCCAGGAGCAGTGTGATGAAATTTTGTTTAGTGGTTATCGGCATTCATCTTGACGAGAAGGGAATCCTACCATTTTTGGAGTGAAACACAATGGTAAATTGTCTTTTTTACATGCAACCATGTATACGCTGCATAAAGCAACTGTGAAAGCTGTTGCGGTGAAATATATGTGTTTACAAATGTGCAATTATTCCTGTGTTGAATTGAGTATGCTACATTGAAATGGTATATATGGTTTTGCATTGATTTGGGTCTTGGTTGTTGTGCAAATTTAAGCTTCAAACTGAATTTTTTATGGACAACCAATTGAAGGCTACAAAACATGAGCGATAGATTATGTATAATTTATTTAATACGTTGAATACCATAAACATGAGCGATGACATATAATGGATTTAAGAAAGAAGGCCATGGCATATATATAATGGCTCATGCATAAGTGAAATTATGAAAGCATTGTTTTTTAAATGAGCACATATGTGATGCTATATAAAATTCGTTGAACTCATTTTCAAAGGCCTTATTTTATACCATATGTTATATGGTATAACATATAACATGGTAGCAAAGCATTGAAGCATTATGTTGGTATGTGCATTGGAGTGTTGACGACTCTCATTTGGCATTACTCAAGATTGTTTCGACCATGTCCTTTCTTCTACATTGATTAAAGTAGCCATCTAGTGTTAGTTGGGTATGGTTAGTGCCTCACACATTAGTGTTTTTTTATTCTTTTCCTTGACTTGGTATGTGCACTTCATTCGAACATTAAAAAAAAAAAATCTGCTATGAGTTCATGTATAATGCTAGTGTTAATCCTTTTATTTAAATGACATGTGTGAATTTGGTTGGTTGATTACTTTGGTCAAGGCCTACCTTGATATGTCATATGAGTGTGTGCCCTTGAATTGAAGGTTTATATGTGTGCTATATCAATGTATCTCTATTGCAATAAGTTGGGATTTGTTTAGTCTTGCTAGACTATCGAGTCTTTACTTTTTCTCAGAAAATGGACACACTTGATGGAGTATTAAATTTATTAAATACTTTAATACACTCTACTAGTCATGATACAATAAAAATCAGCAAGGATTTTCTCATCGATATTCACATTTGTTTACAAGATGCACAGGAAAAGATCGAATTTTTGCAACTCGAATCAAAACTTCACCAAGATGAGTTACGCCATAAAAGACATAATTTTGAACCCTTTTATGTTCAATATATTGAGACAAACTCCCATCAACAAGAAGTCAATAATGTTGAAGTTGATTCAGATCTAATGCCCAATGAAGGAGTAGATTTGCAGAAAGAAGTAAAAATTCAACCTGCACTTCCCAAGCCAATCATCAAACATTGGGAAGAGCATTTCCATAACAAGCATAGAACTGGTATCGGATATGAAAAGGATGTGTCCTTTCATATTCCAAATTACTCAAATTCCATCCAGTTTCAGAGTGTTTGATTTCTTCATGGAATTTCACCTTCATCTATTTCAGATTTTGGTCCTCTTCCACAGTAGCCACAACACATTATTAAATGCCAACATTGTGGTAGAGTTGGCCATGTGAAATATCATTATTTTTATCTTCATCCATGTAAGCATTGTCATAAAACCAGTCATTCTTCACACAAATGCTTCAAAAACAAGCCTTGTTATGAAAGCAACTCACAAAAAGATAGAAAATATAGATCAACACCTTAGAATTCTGCCTCTTCGAGGGGGAAACCTCCTTTACATTATAGAAATGAAAAATTCTTCGATGATACAAATGGCAAGACCTCCTTTCTATATATAGGAGTCTAAGGGGTCATAATATAATCATAGCCGACATAACAATAATATGGGCACACTAATAACAATAGTGGGCTTCTATGGGGCACACTAGTAACAATATGGGGACTACATGGGTACAACAATATAATAAGGGGGTTGTAATAATAACAATAATGGGTTACACTAGTAGTATGGGGGCCTAACATGCCCCTCTCCTTCAAAAAGTGTTGTCCTCAACCTTGAGTAGTTCTTGATGCTTCTGTATAAAATTCTTGTCCTCCCATGTGGAATCTTCAGCAGGCAAGTTCTTCCACTTGATGAGATACTCTGAAATTGATCGATTTTGTAGCTGTCAGGTTCTTATTTCTGTGACTGCTCCAGGTTCCAATATGATTTTTCCTTCCTCTTCAAGTTCTAGCCATATTGTTTGAATTGGTATATTTTGCAAATTTTGAATGAGTGGCCACTCTTCTTCGTCCTTCTTCCATTCATCCCTTACTTCATTTATCCAATCTGGTTGGATAATAGAAATAACACAAAACAATGCTTCCACATCCTCATCCTTTCTTGAGAGTGAATCTGCAACAAAATTGTGCTTCCCTTTTCTATCGATGATGTCAAAGTCATAACCCAACATATTTGTGACCCATTTTTTTTGTTCTTCTAAAGATAATATTTGTTCTAAAAAGTATTTAAGACTATCATGATCCATTTTTACCTTGAAATGTCTTCCCATTGGGTAAGGTCGCCATTTCTTAAGTGCATGTAGTATTTCCAACATTTCCTTCTCATAAGTAGCTTGCTTGAGACGTATCCGTAAAAATACCCAATCACCTACATCAAAACATTTTTCACTGCGATGTTGATCTACCTGTTTTTTCATTCGATTCTGCACCAAAGTGGTGTTATCCTTTAAAAGTTGGAGAACTTGTTGATGATGCTCGATGTGATCTTTCACTACTTGAACCTTTTTCTTCTTGATATGTCCTTCTATCTTTAGAATTTGAAGAGTGGTAATTTCTTCCAATTCTTTGCAAGATATGGTCAGATTCATTTCTTGATGCTCGATGTGATCTTTCACTTCTTGAGCATTTTTCTTCTTGATATGTCCTTCTATCTTGATAGTTTGAGTGGTAATTATGGCCAATGCATTACAATATATGGTTGGATTCATTTCTTCTTTCTCGATGTGATATTTCACTTCTTGAACCTTTTTCTTATTGATATGTCCTTCTATCTTGAGAGTTTGAGGAGTGGTAATTCTTGCCAACGCTTTACAAGATATGGTCAAATTCATTTCTTGATGCTCGATGTGATCTTTCACTTCTTGAAAATTTTTCTTCTTGATATATCCTTCTATCTTGATATTTTGAGGAGTCGTAATTCTTTCCAATTCTTTACAAGATATGGTTGGATTCATTTCTTATTTCTCTGGGTTGGGTCCTGGTGTATATCCTCTTCTTTTGATGTTTCTTGATCCTTTTCTTCCTTCTCTTCATACTCTATGTAAAATAATTTATTCTCGGCACACTTATGACATTTAGTGCATTTGCTATCACAATTGTAACAAAGCCCTTTTTCTCTTTTTTCTTCCAATTTTTGTGGTGTAAGCTTTCTAGGTTGTGGAAGGCTAAGAGAAGAAACACTTCCATAATTATAGTCATGAGCAGTGGGATTCCTTGTTTCCATAATTTCGCTTTTAATTTTTCTTGCCAACTTGAATTCCTCCTCCAATGAATTAGGTTCCCAAAAACGAACCTCATGTTGAACGTTATCCTTTAATGTCCCTATGAAGACATCAATGCTTTGCTTCTCTAGAATATAATTTACCCTTCTATTCAATTTTTTAAAGTCCTCAATGTTCTCTTCCATTGAACCCTTTTGTTTGAGATTTATCAATTGGCTAAAGAAGGAGTTTTTCTTTGTATCCTCATAATGTACTATCATTTCCTCTGTGAAAATTGACCACGTAACAAGTGGTTTACGATAACAAAGCCCTTTATACCATAAAAATTGATCTGGTTCTAAATATGAAGATGCAATACGTACCTTTTGTAATAGCTGTACCTCATGTAGATTGAAATATTTCTCCATGTGTAGTATCCAATTTACCGGATCCTTGCCATCAAACTTCCTCATCTCACTTTTTCTTGATTTTAGGAGCTCGATCTTGAAACGATTGTAACTCTAAATTTTCGGATCTTTAAGTTCTGAAATTGCGACCTGCAGCAGCCCTCTGTGTCCTCTTTCCAATGCCACTAGTCTGATGAAATTTAGATTCACCAAGAAAGAGTTATGCACAATTTCCCAAGATGACCTAATTATATACCTTTTCAGAAGAGCGAACTTGTATGAAGTGCCACGTGTCCCTGTTTTGACCTTTGGATCTAAAAAATATGTAAAAGCAACTACAATCCGTCTGCTTTCTTTAAATTCTTACGAAATTACAATCTGATGCTTAGAGAGATAGTTATGACAATTTTTCCACGGTGGCATGTTTGGAATGTAATTTGGGGGTCTGCAAAAAACCCTAACTTCCTCAGACTATATCTCCAAAAATATAGCAAGACAGGATCTGAAATTCAAAGTGAAGGTTTAGACAGATTTCTTCTGAAATGGGTTTTTCGCTTAGCTTCTGAAACTTCGTAGCGAAATAGTTATAGCGAAAATCCCACGATGACCTATTTTAGCTTAAATTGTGGAGCTTGCAAAAACCCTAACTTCCTCAAATCATATCTTCGAAAATATAGTTATACAAGCTCTGAAATTCGTACCCAAGGTTCAGCACAATTTCTTCTCAAATGGGTTTTCTTTTAGCATCTGAAATGGCGCAGAAAAAACATTATAGCGAAAATGCCATGATGTCCTGTTTGGAGCAGCGAAACCCTAGAATCCATAGGTGTGATACCAAATGTTATGAAACCAACTCACAAAAAGATAGAAAAGATAGTTAATTCCTTAGAATTTAGCCTCTTCAAGGGGGCAACCTCCTTTACATTACACAAATGAACAATTCTTGGATGATACAAATGACAAGACCTCCTTTCTATATATCGGAGTTTAAGGGGTCATAATATAATTAGAGCCAGCATAACAATAATAATGTAAGGGCACAATAATAACAATAGTGGGCTTCTATGGGGCATAATAGTGACAATATGGGACTACATTGGTACAAAAATATAATAAGGGAGTTGTACTAATAACAATAAGGGGTTACACTAGTAGTATAGGGGCCTAACAAGCCTCCTGCAAGAACAAAGAATCATCTTAGATGGATTGCTTCTTGACAATGGGCTTCAACAACCAAGAAGATATTTCATTCATATGTCAGAACTTTTTCTAGAGTATTGAACAATATTGCAGTTGAGATCTCTTCATCTTCTCACCTTGTATCTGAAGGGGGGAAGTGATGGTCATCTACAAGCTTCAAAGCCACATCAAGCGAGCCTGAGCCACAACCTTCCATACTAGATTCAGACTTGAATCCATAGACAAATATGACCCTAAGCATGCCTTCGATTAATGGTCATCCTTAAACCATCACAGGTTGAGACCTCCCTTTTCAGGTTGAGGTTCTCCCTTTTTATGCGGGGTGAGACCTCCCTTTCAAGGTTGAAGGTTTCCCTCTTCAAAACATGAGGAGCACTTCCTCTAGAAGAAGACCTCAACTTCATGCCATATTTGGAAGAGTTTCGGGGACTGCACTAAGCATTTGAGTGTTGGTGGTCAGCCTTAAACCACCCCCTTCTACCAAAATTTCAAAGAGCACATTCAACCTCGTGTTGCCATGCATTTTTGCACATTTTATATTACAACTCTCTTCTTGGACTCATACATACCCCTTTGGATTAAGGGGGGGAATGTTGTACACTTAATCTTCTACGAGTTGTTGTTGAATGTGAACAGCCACCGGAGGCCAAGAGACCACTTGGAATATGAATCCAAGGGTCACACCATGTACTATAAATGTATATCATGTCAATAATAAACACAACTCAATGTTTATCCTTCATAATATATCCATACCATTGTCATGTTTAACATTTCTCTTCATACTAAGAGTAAAATTTCAAACATGTAAACTAAAATGAATAACATACAAGACAACCTGGAAAAATTATTCTTTGAATGATATGTAACAAAGTGAGCAAGCTTGTTTTTCCCAAGTTTTACTTGGAACACATGCATCCCCAGAGCTATAAATTCTTTGTGTAATATGCCTGTATTGAGTGGTTTTCTTTTCCAAATTGGATATGAAAATTGCCCATGGTTTTGATATTTTATGGTGCAAATTAGAATTTACTTTGATCTAGCTAAAAGATTTTGTTGCAATGAAGTCTCACATTAGCAAAAAAAGTATTTAAATAAGCTACATTAGAGAATAATACCATGGGAAAAACAAAGGGTTATGAAAACTTAGAGCCCAAAAACCTCCATTCGTAAATTTACTATTTTATCTCAATTTTATTTTAATTATTAATTATATATTTTTTTATTTTTATTTTTATTTTTTTTATTTTTTTTGCCATTAAAGAAGAATACCATGGATTGTGAAAACCATAAGCTCAAACCCTCCACCCATGTACTATTTCATCTCAATTTAATTTTAATTATTTATTTTATTTTATTTTATTTTATTATTTTTAGATATTTTTTTTAATGTAATTTCACCATTAGGGAAGAATATCATTGGAAAAACCATGGGATGTGAAAACCTTGAGCTCAAAAACCTCGATCCAATAAATTTCCTATTTCATCTCAATTTTATTTTCATTATTAATTATTATTTTATTTTATTTTATTTTATTATTTATTTAAATTTTTCTTTTATGTAATTTGACCGAGTCAAAATGTTTACATAACATAACATATATTTACTTATGAGCTGATATTTAAAAAATATTGACAATTTAACCCTTACATATCTAACATATAATGCCTAAACATATAACACCTAACCCCTAACACCTAACATCTAACACCTACACATCTCCCCATATTGGGTTGGGTTGTAGAGCGATTCTCGACACAATGAACATCATAATCAAAGTCAATCAGCCTTTATATAAATAATTTGTGAGTATTACAAGGAATCTAATAATCAAAATCAATCAATAGTTTCTCCATACGACTTCATAGAATATAAACTAGTGATAGCCCCTAAAGGTGCAAAGATACATCGAAGGAATAAAAGAGTTGGGAAGATCATCTTGCCATGAATAGAGCCCACTGGTGAATGCATGTGCACAAGATATGCCAAATTTTC
Source organism: Pinus taeda (assembly GCA_000404065.3). Classification (NCBI taxonomy): domain Eukaryota; kingdom Viridiplantae; phylum Streptophyta; class Pinopsida; order Pinales; family Pinaceae; genus Pinus; species Pinus taeda. Next base: position 116,087 of record APFE030902681.1, on the reverse strand, counting down.
CAATAATATTTTCATGAGCTCGCTAACCAAAGAGCTTGATTAATACATTGTGTCCATAGAAAATATTATCATCTTATGTTGAGTAATTGAAGTGAGTTTAGTGAAAGGAGGAGCAAAAAAAGGTTCAAGGTGTGATGGTGTAATATTTTCACGAGCTCGGCAGTAGAAGAGTTGGGTAATATCAAGAACTTTCATCTAGAGCAAAGTTTCTAGTCCCACTTTTTGCAATTCAAGTTGGTTAAGCGAAAGGAGGATTAGACAAAGGTTATAGTGGTAAAGCCCTAATATTTGGCTAAGAAAGCTTGACATAGGAAGTGTTTGTGAAGAAAAGAATTGATGTTAGAAGTACAACCACTAATCATGTTTTTTGTAATCCAAATATGCTAAATGAATGTTTGAGTTGCAAGGCTACAAGGTTTCCAAGAACTCATTAGTAAAAGATATTTTCAAAAATAATTTTCATCCAAAGCACAGCTCCTCATACTAAGTTGTGTATTTCAAGTCGGTTAAGGAACATGAGCAATAGACAAAGCCTAAGAGTGACATGTTGATAACCCTGACATCAACATCATTGATCTTGGCTTGTGGGTGCTTGAAGGCCTACGAAACGAGGGAACTCCCATGAACAGCAGGATGGTGAGCCTCATATGGGGATTTGGGTCCACTAACAAAAAGATGAGCCATCGAACATCAAAAGAAAACCATGGCAGGCAATGTTTAGAATGCCACATGTAAAAGAATGGTTTGATGGAGGAAGATGAAGATGGATGCATCTAATTGACTAGGATGAATAGGGTTTGTGAATCCCAACCCCACAAAGAAACACCTTCGATGTAATTACAATATAGAACAATCAAATATTGATCTATTAATTCTACTTTGATTATTATTTTTTTCTAAATACATTCCCCATAGTTCAAATTTGATTTTCATTCAATATACAATCACATCAATTTTTCACACTATATAATATTTTTATTAAAAAGTATGAAAAATAGTGATAATAATTATCCATAATACATATTTGCAAACCATTAACAATGAGAAGAATGTAAACCATGCATCTCATGCTTATTGAAACCTAACCTTGACCCTACCTTACCTCAATGAGAATAGTTTCACAATTGCTAGTCTACTCATGATTTTGGCTTTGTCTTCTCAAATCTAGATGATGTAGCATTTGTTAAGGACCTATATGTTGTTATAGAGTGTGCATTTGGTATTCTCATTGATCAAACCTCTGAAAATGGTGTTGATTATACTCAAAGAATCAATTATCCCTTGTCTATGCAAATGTATCCATGCTTCTTGTTGAAGTATGATAGTCTAGCACCTCTACAAATACATGCATCACATATGTACATTTCATTATTTTTTTATGGCTACTCTCACTATTGAAATATACAATCTTTTGCTTGCATGTATTTCCCCATATGATGAATAGTTATATCATTGCAAGCACATGAGCATGGAAGAATAATTACTAGGACCTCCTCATGCAAAATATGGATATTGATATATTTTATATTTCTTATTTAAGGAACGCCCTTAGAACTTGTTCTTTTCAATGATGAGAATATCTAAGATCAACAACAGCTAACTTTCAAGACCATAAGGATACAATTTTGTAAGAATGGAGTGAGATTATCCAACCAACATCACTAACCCATGCAAAAAGCTTGAAAATCCAATGAGTATCTCACAAACTGATCCCATGCTAAGAGGATAATTTAAAAAGAGTGGTGTTGATATTCCTTAAAAAAAATTTCATGAAGCTTTACAACTGCTTGCATGGAAATATAATGGTTTATTTCATACTATCAAGGGAGCTCCTAAACCGTCTTCCAAAATTGAGCAAAATTTAGAACACTTTTAGCAACAATTCAATCATCTTATTATCCAAAAGACACAAGAAATATTTATTTTCTATTTCCACTCTAACCATTATTCGAAATCATTTCCATTATAGATAATTAACCTCTACCATTCTAACTTACACCCTGATAGATAAGTGCATTGTCCTAAATTTCTTGAAATGTTTAACTTATCCATAACACTTTACACCATAATCAATACAACTATTGTGCATTATCTATTATATAAAATTGCTTAATAAACCAAAAAAGGGAAAAAACTTGCTTTGAACTTGTTTCACTCTTGTTCCTTCATGTATCATCCAACACTATTAGTATAATATATGCACACAATTCATTATGTCTTATGCTTCTTATTTATCCTCCCCTATTTTCATTCCTTTCCTTCATGGAACTACCTAGATAGCATCTTAGATTCTTAAAGTTCACATTTTTGGAGGATTTATTTATAGTTTTTTCGTGAAGTATTCAATACTATTAAATTGTTATAGGTACATAAAAAAGTGTATTTGTACTCCACAGTGCAATCACGCTAATCGAGAATGGACATAAACTGTACCCTCCATAAGACAATGATCTCATATGAAAACAATGCCTTGATAAGAGATGTAGATTTTTATAAATGTCATACAATTCTTAGAATTGTATATGATGCACCCTAAATAGCTCACCACAAAAATTAAAGTGCCCCATTTACAACTATTAAGCCCTCAGTTGCTTCCCCAAATCATTAAAAGTTTACCGCGTTTTCTTTTAGACTTATTAAGTTTTCCTAGTTTCGTTTGGTTTATTTAATCATCTTTTGAACTCTCCAGGTTCTTCGCAGCAAATATCTAATCCCCAGTCGCAGCAAATATCTAATCCCCAGTCACATTATTTGCAGACTGATTCACGAATGGTGCGTTGCAAATAGTTGCAATGGTCTCACCAGAATTCATATCATGAACCCATTGAGTACTCAAGAAAGTTGCACCAAATAATTCACGATATTCAAGATGCAAGTGCAGATCAACCTGAGAAGCTATGAAGAACCTGAGAAGTTTAGCAAGAATCAATGAGAGGAAAAGACAGTTTTTTTAATCCGAGGGAGCTTTTCTTGTTCTTATCCATTTTTTTGGATTTAGAGGCATCGTTCAAATATGAAATGGGAGAGGACCGTGAGGCAGTGGAAGAAGCAATCAATGCAATTTCACTGTTCGTTGTGGATGTTAGATGTAACTGAGAGATTTCATGAGACACTCTAGGCATTATTGCACTGTGTACTGTGAGTAAAAATATAGAGAAGATTGCCAAAGCAGGTGTCCTTCCTCGCTTGACTAAGCTGCTTCTTGATGCAGACACAGACACGACGGAGCAATCGTTGGAAATTTTGGAGGCACTCTCCACTATTTGAGAAGGTCATTATGTTATACAGGCCATGCCCTAGCGGTACCTACTATTGTTAGAAGCGTTCTGGTGGTATCTGATTCTGGAACGAGTTATGCAGTTGGGATTCTATTGAGAATCTGTTTCAACTTAGGAAAAGAGATGTTGGCATCGAGGTCGAATCGATGTGCAATCTCTTGGACAGAGATGTTGAGCTCAGCGACGGGGCGACGTTGTCCATGGATTCTTTCGACGTTGTGAAGACCGTGGGCAAGCAATGTATCAATGCAGGCGGAAACTCGAACATGAACCCGACTTTGTGTGATGACTACAAGACGCATATGGCAAAAATGGATTGGATTGGATTGAGAAGGGAAAAAATTTAAAGATCTGATTAGCAAGATTGTGGATTTTAACTCTGCATAGAAATTAGCTGCAAACAAATTTTAAAAAATAGAAAATATAGGAGTAGATTTAACTCTGTACAGAAATTAATTGCAAACTAATTCTTAAAAATAGAAAATATATAATATTAAGAAACACAAAACAAATACACATAGATTTTCCCTTGTACCCCAAAACAGAAACTACCAAATTGATTTTCATTATATTTCTTTCAATATTACAATACATATATATATACATGTCCAAGAATTCATAAACCACAATCCATTAACCTTGGAACATAAATGTTGTTTCCTTGATTGGATCTACAAAATACCATGGCTAGAAAACCATCATTCCCAAAAGCATGTGTGAAACTCATGCACAAAACCATGAATAGATCTTCCCACCTAATACTATTAGTCCAAAAAAAATTTCTAAAAACACTACCCCAAACTCCATATAAAGGAGTTGGCCCTACCCAAACTCATAAGGGGGATTATCGCCCCCTAAAACCCCTACTATACCTGGCACAACTAACAAAGAGAACTTTCACAACTAATCATAGAAATAATATAACACACCAACACAAAGAAAAACGAAAATATTAAAATATAATTAACTAAATCTACCCAACAAACTTTTTGGAGGAAAAACTTCGATATACAAATGCATATATTAATGCATTTTAAATATGCGTAAAACACAGATAGCACCTTTTTAATACAACAAAGCATTGATGTTAAAAATATCATTATAAAGATTGACATCATGATAAGAATTTAATTATTTCATCATAATTGAATTATTTGACATAAGTGAACATTATAAAAAGTAACCTTGGATTTCATGTTTTCTAAAAACATTAAGACTCGTCATCAAATTCTCTTTCTTGAGGATGATCCAAGGAGTTATATTTTAATTCATTAAAACAATGATTCACTCCATTCATGGCTAGTCCGATCCTTACAACTAGTAGATAGCTGAAATTATTCATGACATCGATTCTTTATGCCTTTGAATCAATAAGAAATTAAAACTGTCTTTCCTTATTCTAGTTTTATTTTTATTTTTTGCTAATCCGGTCCTTACAGGTAGTAGATAGCTGAGAAATTATCCATGCCATCTATTCTTTATGCCTTTGAATCAATAAGAAATTAAAACGGTCTTTGCTTATTCTAGTTTTATTTTTAACTTTTTTCATGCCAATCCATACATTTAACTAATTCTCATTGAAACATCCATTTTAATATTGTAATTGTGGACATGAAGCAAGTAGTGTAATAAAAAAAAATTAAACATGTGATCCTGTTATGTTATCATGGTCGCTTCTTGTTTTGTAATTTGGCCATACGCATGTATCTTTTTTCCTGTCTCTATATAGAATAGAATAATTCTTACATATCTAATGTTTTGTATTAATATTTGAAATTACAATATACATTTTTTTTATTTTTATCTTAATAAATATGTAAACTTATCTAATCACTCGTATATTATTATTATTAAATTGGAAAGAATTAGACAAATAGAGAATTTATAACACCTTTTTAAGTAAAGAGGTGTTTCTATACTGCATCAAATAATTTAGTTCAATGTTTAGGTTTAGATCCTTATCAATATAATCTATACTTTATTGGATTCCCATAAAATACTTAGGTTTACATCTTTATCAATATAATGTATACTTTATTGGATTCTCATTCATTTTTTGTTTTATAATAATACTTTATTGGATTCCCATTCATTTTTTGTTTTATAATAGTGATGATGATACTAAAATTATTAAGGAGACAATGAATTGAGAAGATAGGAAAACTCTAGAAAAAGGTTATGGTTGAAAAAATGACATCTCTATATAAGAATGAGGTTTGGGATTTAGACAAAAATGAGGCTTGGGGTCTAGTGAAGTTGTTGGGTGGAAGAAAGCTCATTAACAACAAATGGGTGTTTAAAAAGATGTTAAACGCAAAAAGATTAGTGGAGAAATACAAAGTTCGATTAGTAGCAAAAGGTTATTCTCAAGTAGAGGGAATTGACCTTGGTAACATATTAATCCTCTTTCCAAGTTAACTTCTATTATATTTCATTTATCTATTTTTGTCACTTTTGATTTTGAAGTAGAATAGATGGATGTGAAGGAAACATTCCTACATGAAGATCTAGAATAGTATAATTATATGAAGCAACCAGAAGAATCTGTTAATAAAGGAAATAAAGAGCTATGTGCAATTTAAAAATGTCCCTATATGCGTTAAAGCAATCACCAAGGATGTGGTATCAAAAATTTGATATTTATATACTAGGAATTGGTTTCACAAAGAACAAAGTAGATCACTATGTAGATTTCAATTAATTGGTGATTGTATTATTTATTTGGTAGTGTATGTGGATGATATGTTGTTGATTGGAAATGATAAGGAAAACATCAATGAAGTGAAATCTGAATTGTCCACTAATTTTGACATGAAGGATCTTGTGCTACAAATTTCATCTTGGGCATAGAAATTAGAAGAGATTGGAAAAAAAGGAAATTCTAGTTAAGTTAGAAGAAGTACATCGAGACAATATTACAAAGGTTTAATATGCAAGAATGTAAATTGGTAAAGGTGCATATTCCTATAGGTGTAAAGTTATCCATGGGTTAGTGTCCCAAGACACAAGAAGAGAAATAGGACATGCCACATGTTCCATATGCTAGTCTAGTTGGAAGCTTGAAGTATGTAATGATTTGTACTATACTAAACATTGCAAATGTAATGGGAGTGATGAGCCTTGTTATTGCACCAAGGATGTTGCAACTCCCAGGGCTTCTCAACTTAAATTATCAACATGGGGTTTGTACAAACTTAGAGATGAAAATTCTATATGCACAACATATTAAGTTCTACTCATGCCACCCTCAATCACTAGCTCAGATCAAGGTATTTCGAGACCACTCAACTAACTACAAAGAGGATCTATTATGAAATCATATCATGATTGCAAGGAGATGAACATGCTTTTAACTACAGAAATAAAAATGGCATTCATTAAATGTAAATTCTAATTGAAATTGCATGAAAGGGAGAGGTTAGTCTAGTTGCAGAAGTAAACTATTCTACTCTCGTTGTATACTTAATCAAATCAATAAGCTACTTGCATGAATCATTTATCTATTTGAAACTTTCTTAAAAATGAGGAATTCAATTTTCAACACAACTATGGAAAAAAAAATTTGCTAAGTCTAATTCTACTTGTTGTCTTATGTTTGCAGTGAGGAAAGAATGGGGTTGGTGTGGTCTTAAAGTCTTCCTTAATCATGAAACCAAATATTGGGGGCTATTATTCAACTTCAAACTATAAGGGTCAAATTTTGGAGCGAATATGGTTGAATAAAGCAATACTACAAGACTACTACGGGAAGCGCTACAGGAGGTCTTTTTTTTCTACAGGGGGGTCCGAGAGATTTTTGAGGACAAGAATGGTATCTTGGGGGTGAAGGAAGGTGGATGAAGGCGAATGAAGGGTGTGGGAGCCCCTTAACTAAGCTTAGTACCCTTCAGAGGCCTATCTTGCACTAAAGTTTATGCCCACGGTGTCCTTCATTTTCCCTGGAAGAGTGATCTTAGTGGAAGATTTTGGAAGTAATGTAAATTGTCCAAGAGAGAGATGGAATGATCTAGATGGATGTGGAAGAGTGTGCCCACCCTTGCAATTCAACAACAATCCATGAAGACTAGTAAAACACATGCATCAAATGATCAATATCACAGAAAAATAAATTAACATGGAAAGGATGAGTTGAATTTTATTAAAATCCACTCTAACCTATAACACAACTCTAATTGCCAATTCAATACTACTAACTTCTAAGTTGTAGAAACCAAGCATGCATAAGGATTACAATCCAACGCTTAACAAGAGAGGTGATAGGAAAACCTACAGCTACAAGTTTTGTGATAAAATTCATACTTAAAGAAGAAAAGAATTGTAATGAATTGAACAAGAACAAGGAAAGAATACAATAGAGGGACTAAAGCCTCTGGGTTGGGCCCAAACCCAAGCGTTTCATCCCTCCAAAATGAACTCACATGCAGGTCAATAGTAAACCTCTCATTGACAGAAAATAAGATTCATATACATCATATGAAAGATGAAAACAACAGTCTCAAGCATAAGGCTCTCAGTTGCTACTCCCATCTTCCCAAAAATTTGAATCCTAATGAGACTTGAGGCTTTTTTATTTATACAAAAAGTAGTTGAGGGTGTCTCCCTTGAAAAGAGGAGTTATTCCCTCTAAAATCTCGAGATTGGTGGATATGTTTTCCTTGAATATTCACATGCACTTGATTTCCTCAGCTGCTAGTGAATTCGAGTTGTTGGTGAGGAATCTTTGATCTCAAGCTGAGTTGGGGAGTTAATGCAGTGGACAAGCCCCCCTAGATTCTCTATAGATGTCTCCAATCAGCCCTTGCATAGTAAATATCTTCAAAAATGCTTATTTTTCCTACATATTAATCACATTAGGCCATTAAATATGACAAGCACCCTTTAGTCTTCCTACTAAGTATATTATGGTTAAAAATGAAAATTAATGTGAGAAAAGGAGAGTTTTAAGGGTTGGAGGATATCACAATGGACCTCAAAATATACCTATTTATGGGACCCATCATCACCCCCTGTTGAGCGTATTTCACACCCTCTAAGAAACTCAATCACTGATATGAAGTTAATTCATGGCCCTAATGGCCTCTCTGACATCCCAAGGCATCTCAGATGGTGTGCCTTCCTAATGATAAAAACTACCATTTGCTTTTATGTCTATCCAATCCTTTTTTTCTTTTGTCTCGTTTTTTCTCTCCTATAGGCCCAACAATAATGGAGGACTTAGTTTGAGTCATATCCACTTGATCTTCAACCATTGCATGATTCTCTTGTATAGTGGGGTTCTCTCCAAGGCATTTGTTAGTATTTTTTGGGAGTGATACTCTCTAAATTGCAAACTGTGAGGTGGGGTGTTCCATCTTCTTTGAAAATACTGCAAACGTTTTGCCCCCAACATCCTAAATTTATTCTCAAATGGATGATAGTTTGTTCTTGGGATGCCATATATTGAGGTGTCAATTCAGGATCAATGGATATGACGTTGTGGTTACTAATGACAACCTTGGGGCTCACTAATTCTGCTTGATGTATAAGGGCACATTCTCCTCTTTTTCAATCACCATCTTGAGTTGGGGTCCCAGAAGTTCATGTTTGTGAGGATCTTATTATGCATGTAAAACTCAACCAGTTTGGCTCTATCCTCAACAATTGTCATTTTGAAAAAATCAATGAACTTTTTGTAGTCTTAAAAGGGTAGAGAGCCATATTGTGTTAATTTCTTTATCTAGAATTGCAACCACTGATCCTTGAGGAAGATGGCATAGGATTTGGATGGTTTCCTGCATTGTATGGTTTTCATGGATAAACTTTCCATAGTGGCAAGTTGTACCTCTTTTTCTTGTCGTTTCTCTCTTAGCCTTATGTTTTATGTCTATAGCTTCTCCCTAATGATTGACTCCCTTAGAATTAATTTATTCAATTCCTGAGTCATTGCATACACTTTCTCCTCCATGCAGTCAACATATTCTACCTTCTTAGATTTTTTAATTTTCATCCACCTATGAGTCCTACCTCTTTCCTTTTCCAAATCAAAGAAGATTTGTATAGAGATTTTATTAAGTATAACCCTACCTCCTTCAACAAATTTGTAGTAGGATTCAAGGTTATCTTCTCGATCAAGATCCGAGAGCTCTTGGGGACCTTCTTATTTTCCTTTTGATGTAGTTCCCTCTTCCTATAGCATCTCATGTTTCTCTTGTAGCATCCCCTGTTTCTCCTATAGCAATCCCTATTTATCATGTAGCTCATTTGTTTTCTCCTATAGTTACTCTATCTTTTCTTGCAACAGGTCAGCTTGTGCTTTGATCCTCTTAGATGTGATTTCTCCAATGGTGTGCCTCCATATGGGTGGAACAATTTGTCTACTCTTGGAATTAGGAGACGTAACTTCTTCAACCTTCCCTTCACTAGGTCTCACTTCTTCCCTTTTTATTTTTCATTCCTCAATGGTGATAGAGACCTTTGAAGGAGGATGAGGCTTCCCTTGCCTTATCTTGGTGCTCTTCCTTGTTTTAAATTACAAGGGGCCTTGCCTTGGCTACCCCCTTTTGGGCTTGACCAGTGTTCCATGTGTGTCCAATATAGTAGCCACCTCTTGCTCTATGTTTCCTAGTTAGAGGCTCATTTTTTTCCCTTGTCTTTCCATCCCTTGAGGTTTGGAGGGAACCTCAAGGTTCTCTTCCTCTACTTTTTATTTCTCTTCATCTTTTTCCTCTTTATATGCTTTCTCCTTATCTTATTTATTTTCTTCTTCCTCCTCTTCTCTACCACCAGTACTAGAGGTGGGTGTTTCTTCTTGTTGTGTGGAGGTAAGGGCTTGTGTTTCAATGAAAACCTTCTTGTCCATGTCTACAAATTTAGTACACAGCACAGGGTTCCTTAGGTGGCTTAAGGAATCCATGACAATTATCTTGATGAGGCCATCATGGGAAAGGTGTTGGTGCTTCCCTTCCCTCACTTTCTAGCTCATTTCAATGATGGATTGTAAGAGGAAATGTGGGACATTGAGTCTGTTTGGAATTGGTAACTTTGTCAGGAACCTTAGTTCATAGAGAAACCTAAATTAGTAGGCATACACAATTCTTAATCTCCCCACACAGAATATGTACTTGAGGATGTGATAGGCCACTTCATCCCAAGGGCAGGGGAGGTTTTCTCTTCTTACTCCATTTTTATCTTCCACGAGCTTCTCTCTATAGAAGAATAAGTTATTCCTGGTTGTAACACTTATTTCCTTATCATGCTCGCTCCATCGAACTCCTAAGGATATGGTGGTTACTCTGCTTATAACCTCTATGCTCAAATGGATTGCAAGTCCTCTAACAATAGTAGTGGCACTATTTTCTCCCTGAGAATTGAGGGCGATGGAAAATTCTTGAGTTATCTCATCATCATAACCCTTTAATTTCTCAAAGAATCCCATCCATTGATGTCTCAGAAACATGTCATAACAAGGGGATGTTGCTAGATCATTTTGTGTTTGTGGGTTATCTTTTGTTGAAGCCTCCTCTCATTGCTTCTACTACTCTTTCTCTAGGTTATCTTAGGTGTGTTTTCAATATTTGCCTCAGAGATTTCTTGGGTGCAGAGATAGTTAATAGTTTTATTTTTGACAAAGGAAGAGAAGGATGATAATTTTTACTATGAAAAAAACTTTTCTTTGTCCCTAATTTGCCTTCTTAGATGATAAATTTTCAAAGGAAATTATTGCATAATGGTTGCTATAGGGTAATCGATTTAAGAATAATTCTTTACGCAAGTGTATGAAAACTAGAGAGGGAGGAGGCCACTTACCCTTTCCAAGATGACTCTTTCATGTGCATGAGAGTTTGAGGAAAACTTCTGGTTATTTTTTTCTCCTATTTTCCCCTTAATTCATCCTTGTAGCTTCTTTTTTGTTCTCCTCTGGCAATTTCGATCCTCCTCTAGCACCTACAAACTCATCCTATAGCAGTTCGGTGGAATCCTAAGCAGACTCTAGTAGCATCTAGCTCATCCTTCAGTACCTTTGTGGGTCTCTCCATCTATTTTTTAGAAATGAGCAATTGTGCAAAATGGAATTGAGCCTCATACTTTTATTCCATTTTTTGGTAATGGCTCGAAGCACTTTGGTGACATGGATCTTACACGTGTTTCCCTTTTTTAATTGTTTCCCCCACTCCTCTTAATCATCACCCCACTTAATTTTACTTTTCCACGTGCATGGATGGTTGAGTGAACTATAGTTTACTAATCGAAGGTGACCAAGTTTAGTAGCCACCTCCATCCCATAAAAGCTCCATTTTCGGTCATTAAATACATTTTTTTACCATTATGTGCATAGGGAAGAGGTGAGGGGGTCATACTTACACCTACCTATGATGTCAAAGTGGTGGAGATGCATGCAATGTTTTTTTTTATGATCGATCAACTAGCCCCTAGAGGTGTTGACTTTCTTTGTTTGTTTTTGCATAGGTCTTCACAACATACTAGTGTAGTCGACAGATGAATTTGTCTTCCATGTAGGCCTCCTTCCAGTGTGTGATCTACTATTGTTGGAGTGGATATATGGCCTTACATTTTCTCTTTAGGGATGGTGTGACCTTTATAATCTTTAGGAATGGCTTCATGATGCCTCAGGGTGGCTAGATCTTCTACTCTGGAGCTATAAAAAAAAATATGGTTCAAGGTCTTGCTGAAATTGTGCAATCTGCTACATGAATGATATCCTTCTTGTAGTAGTCACTTAGTTCCCCCTCAAGACCTCATATTATTTTCATGGATTATGAAAAATCATAGTGAGTTTTGGGAGAGGATTAAAATCATCAAAGGGTGATGAAGGTAATGAAGGTAGAGTATTTTTTCTGTGTTTTTTTTTATGTATGGAAGAAGTGTAATTTTGAGGATGGATGAGTGATGATGGAATTTCGATGGACCTCTCTCAACATTTCCCAAGTATAACATGACCTATTGGCCCCTTTTTCCAAGTGGATCTCCCTCCTAATCATTTCAAGTTGCTCCTATAGCAATTCAGTTTGTGCTTGTATTAATGGAAGAAGGAGGCAAAATTTGTTTCAGTTGCTTACTAGATGATGGAGATAGGTAGGGAGGTGGGTGAATGATGATGGGAATGCAGTGGATGGTTGGGAAAAATGAAGAAATGGATTGTTCACTCTATCATGTAACCACTGTCTCTTTGACTTTCTGGAGTCCTACAAAAAAGAACTGTTAGCAGAACTGATGTAAGGACTCCTCCTTGTATTTTACTTTATTTTCTCTTTTTCCATTTTTTTTTAAACATGAAAACTTCCTTTGGAGAGGTTTTCAATTGCATGCCTTCCCTAGGTGCCTCAAAGGAGGTTTTCAACTGCATGCCTTCCCTAGGTGCCTCAGAGGAGGTTTTCACCTAGGCATCTTTTTATTTTTTCTATTTTTTCTATTTTTTTTGCTCTTGGGTTTCCTCTTCAACCCAAGAGTTGGCCTCATATGTCTCATGGAAGTTTTCATCTATGCCTCTTCTTTTTTCCTTTTCTTTTTCTTTTCTTTTTCTTTTCTTTTTCTTAGAAGCTTGATGGACTAAGGGTTGAGAGCCTCCTACTCACATTCAATTCTTTGTTGATTGAAATAATAACTATTCCTTGGACAAAGATCTTTTGTACAACTTCAACTTGTAACCATTAACAAGCAAGGGAATGCCTTCCTCATCAATTGTTCTGATTTGGAAAGACCCATTCTCATAGCATATTTCCACTAGATAAGGACCCAACCATCTTGTCATTAATTTTCCCATGAAATCCTTGAATCTGGAATCAGAAAGAAGGGCCTAATCTCCTTCTTGAAAATTCTTCTCCCTAATGTGTTTGCCATGCTAAATCTTCCTTTGTAGTTGGATTACTTCAATGTGTAGGAGAGCTTGTAGCCTAAATTCATTTAAACCATTGAGCTAGAGTAGTCTCTCTTGTTATGTTGTAGTGAGGTCCAAGTCTAATTGAGTTTCCATCCTTAAGGTATTGCAATCAAATTCAATGTACAGTAGGGATTTATTCCCATATACTAATTCAAATGGAGTGAATCCAGTGGTGGACTTCCAAGTGGTGTTGCAGACCCAAGTGGTCTCTACAAGTTTGTATTCTCAATCCTTCCTACTGTTGCTAACAACCCTTGCCATGATGTTCTCCAATGCTCAGTTTGTGACCTCCACTTTCCCATTTTTCTAAGGGTGATAAATAGTGGATGTCATGTGTTGGATGTGGTGTTGCTTCATGAGATATTCGATCATATTTGATTGCAATTGTGCTCCTTGACGAGTGACCAACTATATTGGAAAACCAAACTTGTAGAATATGTTGCCCTCAGAAACTCATCCACCTTCAGCTCATTTATTGTCTTTACTACCTTTGTTTCAACCCATTTAGTTAAGTAATCAATGCACACAATGATATTCTTATTCTGTCCTTATGGGGGATCAATGGGTCCAATGAAGTCCATGCCCCATTTCTCCAATGGCTCTAGAGTCACTTGAGGTTGTAATGGAATTTCATCCTTGGGTGTAGGCTTACCCATCCTTTGGCACTGATCACACCTAGTGGTGTATCTTCTTTCATATTGATGTAGAGTGGGCTAGTAGTAACCTACTTGTAGAACCTTGAAGGTTGTTCTCTTAGCAGAAAAATGGCCTCCATAAGGTCCAGGATGACATGCTGAGAGGATTTCAAAGACCTCCTCTTCCCGCACACATCTTCTCAAGATCTGATATGGTTGCAACTTGAAAATATTTCTCCCAATCTAAGTAAATGGGGCACTTTTCCTAGCAATCTTGATTTTCTCCTTAAAGGATAGATTAGAAGGGAACCTCCTAGCAACCAAGTAGTTGTCTATATCATCAAACCAAGGAGAGAGCACTAAGATGGAAAAGAGGTGTTCATCTGGGAGCTAATCATCTACCATTTCCTCCTTTTCAGTAAGCAAGGTTAGTCTTGACAAGAAATATGAAACCGCATTCTCTTTCCCTCATTTGTCAATAATAGTCAAATCAAATTGTTGTAATAACAACAACCATCTAATTATCCTAGCATTGACATCAGGTTTATTTACTAAATACTTAATGGCTACATGATTAGTGTGAACAAAAGTTTGATAACCAGTGATGTAATGCCTAAATGTGTTCAAAGAATGTACCATAGCTACGAGTTCCTTTTTAGTGACTATAATTTAACTCATCTTTAGAAAGGTTCTTACTCATGAAATAGATAGTGTGAGACAATTTGTCTTCCACTTGTCCTAAAGCAGCCCCTATAGCTTTATTTGATGCATCTACATGTATATGGAAAGGTAATTCCCAGTTGGGGCCTCTAAGGATGGGTACAATGGTCAGCTTTTCTTTTATCACTTTGAAGGCCTCTTGAAGTTTTTTTGTCCAACAAAATTCTTAATATTTAGCCAGTAGTCCAAACAAAGGTGAAGCCAATTTACTAAAGTATTTAATGAACCTTCTATAATACCCAGATAATCCAAGCAAGCTTCAGACACCTCTTTGTTTTTTAGGGATATATGTCTGGTCAAATAAGTGTCCTAAATTTCTCTACATAAATTATCAATCCGAGTATCGTAAACTGATGAAGTGTAGTGTACTATTTGTGCTAGCTAACCCTTCTTACTTCATCGTTTTTATGTTTTATGTTGTTTTGGGGGTTTTTTTGTCTCTTAATTCCTAATGATTTACAATATCAATTATCAAAACTAAATCTAACTTTCTTAAAGACTGCTCAAAATCTAAAAATGAAAAGAAAGCTAAGAAAGAAATGAAAACAAAGTTTCTATTCGTATTTTACCATTATTTCCAAATCATGAATTAAAACTGAAAGTGAAAATTGCAATTGATGTCTAACTAATTACAGAAACAAAACTAAATGAAATACTTGGTTACTCTGCCTCTCAGTTTTGGGAGAAAGTCTCCTTGGGATGAAATTTAAGTAATTATGTACTACATTAATCTAAGAGAAAGCAAATACAAAGATGCAGAAATAACTCATTGCATAGATGAAATGTTCAACCACTTAGTTAAGGATGAATTATAAACTTGAAGGGTTTTCCATAAAAATTCATTAACACCATGAGTTAGTACTTTAAACTAAAAATGAAATGGCAAAGACAGTAAATGACACTAATCAGTTTAATTGAGAATTTGAACTAGCAAAATAGTGAATGAAGTAAAGTATCCAATAATGTATCCTTATCATTCTTCAATCCTACTCTCATCCTGAAACAAGGTTAGTTTTTAATTGAAGAAACAAGATTACACTATAGAGTTTTATCTTCTAAACTAATGATAAGAAAGAAATCAAGCTAATGGAAACTGCTCTAAATTATAAACATTGTTAGTAAGAAAATGATAGAAATTGCATTATAAACATTGTTAGTAAGAAAATGATTATAAACATTGTTTTAGAAAGAAAATGATGAATTCACTGTTAACAAGAAGAAGAAAAATAAATAAAATGAAACCTTATTTAGTGCAGGGGCCCTCTGCAACTGATTAGGCTACGCTTGCTAATCAACTCCAAGAAAACTCCTTCAAATGTTCATAAAAACATGTGGTCTTCTCATATTAAAACAAGGACACAAAATTCCCAAACATTACAGAGTCTAAGACTTACGATTTTGTTGAAATACAGAAGGAGGGGGGGGGATCAACATTCTTTTTTCAATTATTATTTACCAGTTAAAACATTTATATTCAGAACACAAGATGAACAACAAGTACCAATTCTTTTATTAATATAATCTTCGCAATAAAATAGATACAATATATAAATGGTTGCAATTAGTTGCTCGGCACAAACTTGGACTTTTGTGAGGCTCCAACCTCCAGAGCTCCAACTCTGTTTCGCCAACGCAACAACCTTGGACTTAGGAGCACCAACCCCCAAGCACTTCAATCCTTCCAGTTCCTAAGAAACCAGTCCCAAGGACTCTAATCCTTCTTACTTCTAAGGCACCAACCCCAAGGGTTCCGACCCAATCTTGTCAAGGCATGTTTGATAGTAATGTTATGCTCTCAAAATTATTCTTTACTAAGTTCTATATGTTTACAACTTCACTATAGTCTCCATGCTACAGCATCAATGACAACCAGTCGTCTTATGAAAGAGTCTTTACAACTCTCCATACTGTCCACACAGAGTCTCCATTACCCTTCATGACCTTTGATAATGTCTCCACACAGCTTTAGTGAGTCTAATATTAGTTGCACTAAGCTCTGCATAGGAACTAACTTTCTGTTCAACCATATGTTCTTACTGTCACAGTAAATGCTTCAGCATGACTACTTCTCTGCTAACTACTTCTCCCTTCAAACAATGTCAGATAAAAAATTATTTATTACATCCCATAATTGTTCTATAGACTACATAGTGTACCCGATTAATTCTTTCACAGGGTAACACGATTAGCAGAGAATATCACCCTTCGAATGCCTCCTGTCATGTTGGTCCTTCAGCCCTTTTCTGTTCTACTGGACCCTACAGCTACCTCTGTTTCCTCTAGCTTTTTCAACAACTCTTCTACTTTCCTTGTTCTTTGTTTTTTTTGTATCTTCCTGATGCCTCTGACCATCAGTTTCCTCTTTCCACTGGCTCTTTGGCTTCCTCCTCGAACATTGTAGTTCCCTCTGCCTTGATTGATCCTTCGGCTTCCCTCCTCGGTCGTTGTAGTTTCCTCTACCTCGCTTGATCCTTAGGCTTCCCTCCTCGGTTGTTGTAGTTTCCTCTACCTATTCGGATTAGTCAATGTTTCACAGACACATTAATACAGAAGAGAAGGCCACATTACAAAGGAAATGATGTTTATTCAACCATATCAAAGAGAGCCCTTTTTCTTCCTTAATAACGTTCATACTCATGACTTTAATGTTAACGGGGAGACTGTACCAATTAGGAAGGACCCACATGCCACAACGCCATCGCAATCGCAATCACCATCATTTAGGCCCACTGGACTATCAGAACCATTATTTATGCATTTTGGCTTTCAAACCCTGCGCAATACAATTATTTGAAATACATAGGAATATATGGAAAAACCCAACCGAATGCTTTAAGATCGGACTTCAAATTGATTTTACCCGCAATTATAACTTCATTAGGTCCGTTGTGTAATTGAAATCAGCAGTCGCAGCTTCCGAAGTTCTTGTATAAGTTGAGCCCATAACATCGTCGATGGTCGATGGCCCTGTTGGACGGGATATAGTATTAATTTGTGTTACAATCGAACCATCGGGTCCACAGCATATATCGCAATCGGCGCTTTCAAAGCGGCAAGGCCTTAAGCACTTGTGATATTGCGGATGCGACATAGCATTAAGTCATATTGCAATGTTGCAGCAGGTCCACACACTTTATCGCAATCGGCACTTTGTGAGGTCTGATAGGCAGATACGATATACAATAAAGTGTTTCAAAATGTTGCAGTGGATCCGTAACATATCGCTATGATATAAAATATATGTGTGTGTGTGTGTGTGTGTGTGTGTGTGTGTGTGTGTTGCAATTGTCAAGTTTTAATGTGACAAGGCTTAGAGCCCAAATATAATGATACATATGAAATACACTTAGAACCCATGCTTCGGCACACTTAGTAGATTTCACCTATTTATACACCCAGATAGATATGTCTCATCAAGTTTGCACATATATGTCTCTATCAGGGGTTTCAGGTAGTGGCTCATAGTAGAACCTGCTGATTACAATATCACTGATATATATGTATTTGTCACCGCCAATAGTGTATTCCGATATATACACTATTTTCCACCTTTGATAGTGATATTGCATAGATATGTTTTCCACCTCTTTTAACTCTTCCGCCTCCTTGAACTCTTCCGCATATATGTGTGTGTGTGTGTGTGTGTGTGTGTGTGTGTGTGTGTGTGTGTATGTATTCCGCTCTGCTTTGGTTCTTTGGCATATATTGATCCCAATATGGATCCTTGGCATATATTACTCCCGATATGGCTCTGGTAACTCCGATAGCTCTGTTTTGCTCCTCCGATAGCTCTTCTTTGCTCCTTTGAAATGGCTCCTCTTGCTCCAATGTCTTCCTTTGGCTTTGCAATGTCTTTCAATGACCTCCTCTGATACCTTCATACCTTGATGGCTTCTGCCTTTTCCAATATGCCTCTCTTGCTTTGATATTCTGTAGTACTCTTAAGCATAAGTGATATCTTTGATATGCAACCTTTGTTAACTCCTCTGTTAATAGAATCTTTCTTATGGCTTGGCTATCATGATGGCCTTGCTCTTGTATCTTCATGGATATTCTCTGCTTCCCCTTCATGGATCATCTAGTATCTAGAATATTTCCATATTGACATCAATGACAACCTAGGTCAATAATCTCCCCCTTTCTTATTGATGGCAATATTCTTCTTCTCTCCCCCTTTGACATCAATGGCAAAGGAGTACTCTGGTGTTTCTGGGAAAACTAGTGTCGCTATTTTATCTGCTAGTCCCACTAAGATGGGTAGCTATCTTAGAAACAAACTCAAAGCAACTTGTGTTTTCCTTTATGGATGATAGATGAGAGAGAAGCAGAGAGCAACAACCTCAATCTTTCGCTTGGCTCCTTGTTTGTGTCCTCTCTCCTTTGATAGAGCTTCACCACTTCTTTCTCACTTGTCCCACTTCAAAGAACACCTATAGAGCCAAAGCAGAAAAATACCATCAAAGCATAGAGATCTATAATGCCATAAACAATGTAGAATTAGATGTACATTAACCATACAATTGCATTCACAAATACAAGATTTACAACTGCACAAGTATATGGAGGAAAACTCAAATAACTTTATTGATAGTAGAAGTAGAATAGAGGATTACAACCCAGCTATCTGATCCAGCATCATCCTCCCAGCATGAAAGCCCTCTTCACCTCATGAAAAGCAAGATCACCCAACAATACAATGTCTCAAAGAGAAACCAACAGCACTTCCTTACAAATTACAAAATTCCAGCCTCTCAATCTCTAGGATGAGGGATCCATATATAGATATTTGTAGGGGGTGAGTTAGCTTCTAGGTTTTTTATTAGTGTCATTTCACTGATAGTTCTTTGTTACACTTGGATATTTCATGATCTCTTACTCATCCTTGGGCGAATTCAGAGAGGCAAGTGTCATATGAGCAGTTTCTAGAAGATTCTTTGAGTTTCCACTTTGCAAACTGCCTCTGCCATTTGTCTGCTCTCACTCGTCACACCCTACAGAAGGGATTTTTAGTATGCATTGCACCCCTTGTGTGTAATAGGTTAGATGCATCGCACCCTCGGCATGAAGCAGTCTGTATGGTCTAGTTTTGACTAGTTTTGAGTAGTTTTTCAGCGAGAACTTCTGGGAAATGATGTAATCAATTGACCTTGATATTTCAGGGTGTGGAACAACACTTTTAGGGGTTTGAGAGCCCTTGGTTTATTGACATATGTGATTGGGGTTGTAGTTCCCAAATATGTCTATAACAGTTGACCCCTAAAGCATGAGGTCGTAAATCTTCTGATGTCGGGTGAAATGCTTTATCATGAGGATCTGAGGTTTTTCGAACTGGAAGGTGACCTGTATAAAATACAGTACAATACATTATCTTCATATTATTTTCATGATCTAGCTGAGGTGGGCATTCCCATGCTCAACTTTATAAATTCATTTTCATGTACATAGGACAAACAATCGTTTGTGCGGCAGACTGATGATTCTGGTAGAGCCATCATCCATTAGTTTGGATGATCATCTGTGCAACTATGGAGTACATTTGATGTTTTTATTTTCCTAAATATATCACAACTCGGATGGATAAAACTAGATCCGGGGTCTTCAAACCCATTCAATCTTCACTTGATGTACAAGTCAATCCATGTGAAAATATGTCCTAAAGTCGAACATGAAAAGACATTGCCTGATTACCAGCGAATGATGTAAGTTGTTAACAGGGGCGAGAGGAATCACCGATAATGATAATGACCCCCAAGGTACTATAGTACAATTCAAGTGGTGTGAATATGGGATCTGGTGTCAAACACCATGTAAAATCTTTCGGTCGAATGCCATTGATGTAAACCTATCGCCGGAAGTGAGAAACTTGCCATTGAGGCATGCAAGCTTCAAAGTACTTAAAGGGTTGTTCCTAAGTCAAATTCTTGGATAATGAGCTGATGTCAAAAATAAGTGACCTTGTCGTAGGAGGGCCTTAATGAATCCCACATCTACGACATGAAACGAAGCAAATGATTTTCTGGAGGTGAAAACGATCTGATGATACAAGGTTCAAGGTGGCGGTCATGAAAAATGGAGCGTGAAGGTATTGCAGTGGATGAGGCGTTAACTGGGTTGGTGAATTCTCTGAGCAACTTCTCTTGAACATATCGATGACACCTTGATGGATCGGTAGTGTTAACTCCATGGACGGTACGGAGGACCAATGGTGATGGTGAAGGGAATAACTCAACCCAACTCAATCATGGTGATGGAGTGAAAGCGTCATGTTCAAGAGCGACCTGCTACCAATGAAGTTCTTCAAGTTTTATTCCCATTTTCCCCAATCATTGCTAACCAGTACCTCTTTATTTTTGTCAAGCTTGAGGAGGATAACATATGCTTGTTCTATAATTTTCCCTTCGAGCAAACCTGTCACTCTATTTTAGCGAGTCTAGCGATAGTGAAACTCTCTCTTGTCCGAATGGACAAGTTTGTCGCTATTGTTTTAACGAGTTTAATGACAAAGATAACTCAATACTTTTCATATTTAAAGAGGTTGAAAAGAGATGGAAAGGAAACTCCAGTAGTCCTTTTTCGTGGTATAATCCCTTAAGTCAGAAAAAGTATAAAATAATACGAAAGGGATGACTTTTCAATAGCTTTAACGAGCTGAATAAGACAAGCGCTCAATCATTTTGTGTAATGATCCCTCAGGTCCAAAAATATTAAAATATAGAGGAGGGATGGTGCTTCCTCTTACTTTAATGACCTAGAAAGGCCAGTAGCTCGACAATCTTTTCATATTTTACGAGTCTAAAAAGAGCTTAAAAGAAACTCGTTTTTTGAGGAACGATTGATGTATCCAGGTAGCAACTAGTTACGAGTAAGTTTGGAACTTCTCAAACACGGCAGTGTAATGAGGGTGGCTAATAAAATCACTCATCACAATTGTTCCTCAAAAGGGTAAATAATCAAGTGGAGGCATATGATCAACTAAAAGAGTGGAGGTCATGGTAAGAACACGACCAAGGCTCAAGAGGTAGATAGAAACGTGATCACAAAGGTTATTTACCGAGGGTGGATTCATTTTTTAATGAGCTTGAATCTTTAGAAACTATGCCTAGTGGCGGGTTCATTTTTTAACGAGCTTGAACCCTGCGGTAACACTGCTCATGCTAGGTTTCATTTTTAACGAGCTTGAACTTTTCGGAAACATTGCTCGCACCAGTCTTCTTTTAAAGATGTCTCTTATTTTGTAGGTTCATTTTTTAGTGAGCTTGCCCCATGCGAAACTTTTCCCATTACCTTTTGTATGCAGGCTAGAAACGACCAACTACAGTTCTAAGAGTTAATGAACTACTGAGGTTAGGTAGGATAGTTTCCTACAAAACATTTCCTTTGCTTTGCTCGGGGCAAAGGTGAATGGTGGATCAGACCAATCACCTAACCTAAGCAGTTGAAGTTAGTAAAATACTACGAGGTTAGAGTTACATTGGTCGCTTTTCACTTGCGTAAAAAAGGTTGGCATGCCCCCAGGTATAAAGAAAAGTAGAGTTTCCAGGTCACCATATAGAAGTTCTTGCATTTAAGCAAGATTATTTCGTCTATGGAGTTGATAAAACACTTCCTTGGCTTTGTCCATCAAAATAGACAAAGGTGAATGGTATGGGTCGTCACTTCCAATTACATAACCTTCGAGGAGATCCTGTTTTAGATTGATCCCATATCCTACACGGAAATGGCATTTCAGACCAATAATATAACCTACGATGAGGAGATCCTATTTCAGACTGATCCTATATCCTACACGAAAATGGAATTTCAGTCCAATCATATAACCTACAAGGAAATCCATCTTTTCATCTGGGTTTTCCTACCGAAGCAGACCAGGGTGCATGCCCCCTAAGCTTCATTACATTCACCGAATCACTTGCAGTAATTAGGTGGATGAACTAGAGGTTGATGAGACATTCCTTATGCAAAGAGACCATTGAGGGATGGTGTTTGACTCGTAGCCATGTTTGAACCGGGAAATGAAAGCTGGTCAACAAGCTGTACCATCTTGCCTTCATACGGGAAACACATCACCCAAAAGAGTGAGGAAACAATAGCTCCCATGCTATAAATATAGTCACGCCCAAGGAGTAGATTGTAATCTAGTGGCCCTTGGACTACCATCACGTTCAAGTGAAAGTTTTTCCTTATCAAAGTTATAGGCACATTTGGAAGGATCCCTAACGGTCGACTGGATCCTTTATTGAAGCCTAACAAATTTTGATTCTCAGGCAGAAGCGATGGTGAACCAAGCACTTTCCAAGCATTTTAGGAAAGGATACTCATGGAAACCCATTCATCTATGATAGTGCCAGCCATGATCATTCTGTAAACTTGTACTATGATTCTGAATGGCACATTAGCTGGAAGGTGGGGTCCCACTAGTAGGTTCCAATCAAAGGAAATGACTAGATTGCTTGGAGGAGGGACCGAATAAACGGTTGGTCGAATCTCTTGAAATGGGGAACTTCCCTCCTGTCGTAAAGGAATAGGTAGATTTCCCCCTGTTCAATAGACTCTGTGTTAACAAAAAGAATTTGAATGGTGTCATTCTCATTCTCTTTGGAGACTGTATCATATGAAGGTGGACCTTCTGAAGGCAAGATTAGGTCGGCTGTCGTCCCAACCTGTTCACTTTGGTTCAGTGTGGATTTAGAAGGTTTATCTTCAATGATAGGCGTTTCGATCGACAAAAGAGATGTGTCAGTTGGATATTCAACTAGCGATGGATTTGGCAGGAGTTTCTTGTATCCAGGTCGAAGTTGTTGTGGTGAAGCAAGACAGTTATCCAAGACTCTTTTAGCTTCGTCCAGGAAAGGACAATGGTGGAGGGCATGGTCACCTTCACACAATCTACAAGGAAATTTATATTTTCCTTTTTGTCCATTGACTTCATTTTCACTAATCGATGGTGTATTCTCAACATGATCGACAAAGGTTGATGACACCAGATGGTGCAAGCTGGGAGACCAGTCTCTCAAGATCCACGGAATGCAAGGGAAATCTTGATGAAAGTGGTTTCCTTTGCAAATTATGCATGGAGTTTTGGGTTTAGAACATGCGGTGTGTGGATTTTTTCCAGACGATGGATGGTTGCCCCTTTGCTAGACCGGTTTCTTCTTCTTCTTCTCCTTCCCTTTCTTCTTCTTCTCAGTTACTTGGTTTTTAGTATCACTAGATTCACCAAGTGAAGAGTAAGAAGGAGAGGGAGGAACAAATGAAGTAGAAGGTGAGGGAGTAACTCTGGTATCATCTGGTTGCTAATTCGATTGTTGATGAATTATGGTGTTTTGAATAACAGAGGTCGAGAATAGCCATACCGGCAGGCCAATTGTGATTCCTGGAAGGGACAATGTAGCCATGTATGGAGCACCAATATCTCCCCAAGAAGAGAAAGGACTAGGATTCCCCCCAAGGGGAAATCTTTGATTGGTGGACTCCATTATCTCAACTTAAGATCAACGAGGGAATAGTGATGTTATTCTGAATTAAATGAATTTTATGATGCTTTGACACAACTTTCTTTTTCAATTTTTAAGATTCGAGAAAAAGCTAAAGGTTACTCTAGTCGCCTTTGATTTTTAATGAACCTGAAGTGACAAGTGCTCAGATGGACCTTTTCTTTTAAGGAGTCGAAAAGGAACGAAAGTGATTACTATGGAAATCTAGATAGAGGGATTACCAAACCAATCACAAAACTACAATATACACCTCAGTGGTAAATTAAAGAGAAATTGCCAAGGACTTTACGTATGTCAATCAATCTTCCCGAATGGTGTGTTCAGTGCATTGTGATCGATAGGGCGGCTGACATGGCTTCCTAAGGATAAAGTATATCAGCCTATTGTGGTCTCCCAATATATACTCAACAGTACGTGGGACCACAATTCTGTACTAGCAGTTGTCATATCAAAGAGGAGGAATCACCCAATCTATGATGAAAACGATAGTTACCAGGCTTTACGACACTGGAATATGTCTCTAGCCTAGACTTCTAGATGTTGTGCATTAGGTTCCAAAGCATTTTTATGTTCATTGAAGTTTATTTTATAGTTGATCTTTCTTAAGAAGTTTGCCTTTCAAGGTTCACCACGTGATGTCGATGTACAATTCCTAAATATGCAATCTAAAATGATAAACAGTCATTTGTTTTCTTTTAGAAATGAAAATCCTAGCTACTAAGGAAATAAGAGTACGATTCTTTCAACGGAGAGCACACATTAATGCACTTTTCCTAAATCAATTTCCACATGCAATCTAAATGCAAATGCACATGCATGTATTTGTTTTTCGGTTTCCTTAATGTGAGAATGCCAAAAAGAAAACTAAGTATAGATCTGAACTACTTTTCTTCAAAGCAACACCTCAGCAATTTCTTTTCAAAAGATGAAAGGAAGACTAAGATGACACTTTCAATTTTGAAAGGGAAACTGCTTTTGACACTTCAAGTACTAAAAATTCAAATCAAATACAATTGAAAAAGTATAATTGACTATCTGAAAGAGGAAGACTTTACGACACTCTTTTTCTTCACTCAAAACGACAGTTGCGACACTTTTGAATCAAAAGACGAAAATTCGATTAAGCTACTATTTGCAAAGGAGGACCGTAAATGATGAAACAAAAAATAAATAAATAAATCACAATTCCTTATTAATGGAGGTTGAATAATGTAAAGGAAGAAGGTTTCAACAATGATATACTGATCATAGGCTGCAAAAATACTGAATAGAGCTGAAAACAATGAAGAAAAAACCAAATTCCAGAGAAGGAAACAGTCTCATTCAATCATCGCACCTGTCCTTAAGGGAAACAGGGATGCATCTCACCTGCAACACATTGGAGGTGTGATGCATCTAGACTGCCAATGAGAGACAGTGCAATGGTCCAGAGAATGAAACTGAGCTTGGTTTTTGCTCAAAATTTGCAGCTAAGTTCAGCTATTTCGGTCAAGCTATGATAGACAGTAAACACAAAGTATAGGGGTATGATCTTATGAGGTTATTGAGCTATCACTACGGCACTTAGGATGTTTGCAAGTCAGATGGTCAGTTCATAAACCATCCTGGAGATTGACTGAAACAGCGTTGATCTACTTTGCACTTGCATACCAAGTGCAGTTCGAAGGCTAGCTGGCTTAACTTCAGGCTCCGTCTGTAATTTATAAAGCAAACAACAGTAACAAATAAACAAATTATTCGTTCCCCAGTGGAGTCACCATTTTGTTTCTAGGAAAATTAGTGTCGCTATTTGATCTGCTAGTCCCACTAAGATGGGTAGCTATCTTAGAAACAAACAATTCAAAGCAACTTGTGTTTTCCTTTATGGATGATAGATGAGAGAGAAGCAGAGAGCACCAACCTCAATCTTTCGCTTGGATCCCTTCTTGTTTCCTCTCTCCTTTGATAGAGCTTCGCCACTCCTTTATCACTTGTCCCGCTTCAAAGAACACCTATAGAGGCAAAGCATAGAGATCTATAATGCCATAAACAATGTAGAATCAAATGTAAATTAACCATACAATTGCATTCAAAAATACAAGATTTACAAGTGCACAAGTATATGGAGGAAAACGCAAATAACTTTATTGATAGTAGAAGTAGAAGAGAGGATTACAACCCAGCTATCTGATCCAGCGTCATCCTCCCAGCATGAAAGCCCTCTTCACCTCATGAAAAGAAAGATCACCCAACAATACAATGTCTCAAAGAGAAACCAATAGCACTTCCTTACAAATTACAAGATTCCAGCCTCTGGATCTCTGGGATGAGGGATCCATATATAGATATTTGCAGGGGGGTGAGTCAGCTTCTGGGTTTTTGATTAGTGTCATTTCACTAATAGTTCTTGGTTCCATTTGGAGATTTCATGATCTCTTACTCATCCCTGGGCGAAATTTAGAGAAGCAAGTGTCATATGAGCATTTCTAGAAGATCTCTAAGATTCACCTAGCAAAACTGCCTCTGCCATTGTCTACTCCTCGCTCATCACACCCCTATAGAAGGATTTTAGGTATGCGCTGCACCCCTTGTGGTTTATAGTAAGGATCATTGCACCCTCAGCATGGAGCAGTCTGTATGGTCTAGTTTTGACCAGTTCTGAGTAGTTTTTCAGGGAGAACTTCTGGGAAATGATGTAATCAATTGACCTTGATATTTTAGGGTGTAAAACAACACTTTTAGGGGTTTGAGAGCCCTTGGTTTATCGACATATGTGATTGGGGTTGCAGTGCCCAAATATGTTTATAACATCTGGGACTCCCCCTATCAAACTGCTTATGTTCTTCATGAATGGTAGATCTTCATGGGTCTGTGACTCCCCTTGTCATAGTGCTCTTCTTTCGACTTAAGACAAAAGGATTGATCCTTTATCATCAATTAGCACATTATTCCCTCTTCATGTCTCAGAACTACTTTATCATGGCTTCAACAATGCTTAAATATGCTCTACTTCAATGCTTTCAATCAGATTGCAAATAGACATACACCAAGTGTCCAATTCTAGGTTTTTATGCTTCAATCCATATTGTTGTCTCCACAGTCAGAATTGAGAGGCCTTCCTAGTCCGAATCAAGAGAAAATGCCACTGAAATTTTCTTTCTTGTGATCTTTCTTCAGATCTGAGTTCCTTTGTGTTTCTGTGCTTCTCCTTAAGTCACTGCCATCTAGTGTTCAACATCATTTCATTTGGATGAAATGGTTATAGGTTGTGCCTCACTATTGCTATATTTTCTAAGTGACCAGTATTAGCATAAGTTATATTTGATTGCACAACATTCTCCTTTCTATGAGCCATCTTTTCCTTGTGTTTTTGTACATATATCTTAAGGTTATTTCTGCTAGCAGATTTAGATATCCTATCTGTGAATGTCTTTTAAATTCATTTTGCTGATTTTCATCTTCTTGCAATGCTTTAGTTTTGTTATATGCTACCAACTGCTCTTACTTCAAACTCCATTCTAGATGTATCTGTTTGTTTGAAGATTGCCTTTATTAGTGTCCATAATTTATCTATTCTCACATTAAATCCCCGAGTCAAGACATTTATCATCTGTAATATCAGCACCATAGTTATTTGCCCTATTTCTCTAGCATTAGATGAATTTCTTTGTTGCTCCAAATACTACTTAGTGATTAAGTGCAAAGCATCTTTAATAATAGTCCAAAGAATGGTTACAGGATCATGTTCTTCAATGGAGTACTCCTGAGTAATGATCTTTATCAAAGAATGATTGTTAATATAGCTCAACAAGGATTTCATAAGGACCCTTTCACTAATAGCTTCTGAAATAAGGATCAAGAATCATAGGCTCCCCCTAACTATATGCATCATCTCTTTTGGTAGAGTCTTCCCATCAAATGCTTAGATTGTCAAAATTCAGGCCAATGACATGTGTTGTTGGCTGGAGAGTTCAAGGGAATTTTGGATTGTATTTGCTTCCTTCTCCATACTTGTGTAACTTTCTTCTTTTGCATGGTTCTATCTTGTGTAAGAGCCCAAGTTAAGTCACAATCACATGCCATATGACCAATGTTATGACACTTGAAGCATTCTACATTTTTCATGAATAATAATTCATGATTTCTTCCTGCAAAATTGTTTCTTGGAGATCGTTGGGGACCATAATATCTATCTTTATGAGATGGTTGGGAACCATAACATCTATCTTTATGATATTCTCTACAATCTTTTGCCATGTGACCAAAGTTTGTACAAGAATAACAATAACCAAAAAATGAACTTTGGTACCTAGGAGATGGAGATTTCCTTGATGTACTTCTGAAGCCTTTCTGCCTTGAGATCCTTTGATGATAACCATTGCCTCTCGCATCTTTGACATCATCTACATTCCTTCTTGGACCAGGATTTCTTCTGTTGTTTCCTTGATTTTTCTCCTTGCCTTTTTTGGAACTAGGAGCATCACCAATTATTCTTGGCCTCTTCACATCCCTTTTGTTTGATGCATTATCATTCTTGTTTGAGGATTCACCAGCATACTCGAGACCTGATTTATCAAATGGACATCTTTGATAGCTGAGCATTTCACCCAAGGCCTGAGAGCTCTTCAATATTTTGTTCATCCCTTCAACCTTTTTTCTGGGGAAGACAATCTCTTCTTCCAGTCTTTCACACTCACTATTCTTCTTAGCAAGTTGTTTCTCAGTTTCTTCCTTGATACAAGTGGCTTCACCTGCTTCTATTTTAAGGGAGATGATATCTGACTTCATTTTGAAGATTTCTTTATCCTTTTCTTTTAGTTGACATATCATGGTGTTTCTTTCCTTTCTTGCGTCATCAACCTATCCTTCTATGACTTCCAATGCTTCCATTGTCTTCTCAGCTCCTTGTGCTTGTTTCCTTGCTTCTTGTAGTTGAGATTTGAGAGAGGAGACCTCTACCTTGTACTAACCAATCTCTTCATCATGTTTGTTCAAGCTCTTGTGCCTTTGTTCAAGTTGACTTGACAAGGTATCTTCCTATTTCTTTTCTTTATCCAATTTATTTTTCACGGATATGACTTCGTCATGATGCTTTCTTTTGCTTTGATGAAATTCCTTCTTAATCTTGGCAAGCTCTTCATCCCTTTCTTGTACTTGACGCTTGACAAGGTCAACTTTCTCCCTTGTTTGATCTTGGTCACCAGCTAGTGCTATCTTCTTAAGTTCCTCATTTTCCTTTTTCAAATTGTTAATCTCTTCCATGGCAGCCATAAGTTGAGCAAGGAGATCTACAAAATCTTTTTCATTCTCTTCATCTTTTAGGTCTACTTTAGCCTTGATGTCATCATCCTCATTTTCAGCTCCAATGATGGGTTCTGGATTTCCTTATTGATTTCCATCATCTTCTTGACTGATCTTCATGGTCAATGTTCCTTTTGAGTGAAGGTCATGAAGTCTATCCCATATACCCTTTGTTGATGAATATTTTCCTAGATTGTTCTTTATAGAATCAGGTAACCCATTCAAGATTGCCTTCATTGCTTTTGCATTGTACTCCTTGGATTCTCCATCCATCCTGCTATTAACAATCACTGATTACCAGATTTCAATGACTTGAGTCTATAAGAAATTCCTCATTCTTGCTTCCCATATATTAAAGTTCCCATTGAACCATGGAGCCTCCTGAAATTGATTGCCTTCTATTTTAGTGGTAGAGGGAGACACATCCTTACGAGGATTGGAGACTTTCTTCCTTGACTTCACCATTTGTGTTCTAAAGATCAACCTTCAAGCTGTTAGGATTTGAATAAAGGTATTGGCTCTGATAAAAATTGTTGGAAATACTGGGGGGGTGAATCAGTATTTCTTTTTCAACTATTATTTTACCAGTTAAAACATTTATATTCAGAACACAAGATGAACAACAAGTATCAATGATTTTATTAATATAATATTTGCAATAAAATAGATAAATATATAAAAGTTGCAATCAGTTGCTAATCACCAACTTGGACTTTGTGAGGCTCCAACCTCCAGAGCTCCAACTCTGTTTCGCCAAGGGAACAATATTGGACATAGGAGCACCAACTCCCAAGGACTTCAATTCTTCCAATTCCTGAGACACTAGTCCCAAGGACTCCAATCCTTCTTACTTCTGAGGCATCAACCCAAAGGACTCCAATCCTTCTTACTTCTGAGGCACCAACTCCAAGGGTTCCATCCCAATCTTTTCAAGGCATGTTTGACAGTAATGTTCTATTCTCAGAACTCTTATTTACTGAGTTCTGTCTTTTTACATCTTCATTGTAGTATCCATGCTATAGCATCAATGACAACTAGTCTTCATATGGATGAGTCTTTAAAACTCCTCATACTATCCACATAGAGTCTCCAATAGCCTTCATGATCTCTGATAATGTCTCCACGTAGCTTTAGTGAGTCTACTATTAGTTGCACTAAGCTCTGCATAGGAACCAACTTTCTGTTCAAGCATCTATTCTTACTTTCACAGTAAATGCTTCAACATGACTACTTCTCCCTTCAAACAATGTCAGATAAAACTTTATTTATTACATCCCAGAATTGTTCTATAGACTACATAGTGTACCTAATTAATTCTTTCATAGGGTAACACGATTAGCACATAAGCTCACCCTTCGAATGCCTCCTATCCTGTTGGTCCTTCAACCCTTTTCTATTCTACTGGACCCTACAGATGCCTCTGTTTCCTCTAGCTTGTTCAACAACTCTTCTACTTTCCTTGTTCTCTATTTTTTTTTTTGTATCTTCCTGATGCCTCTGACTGTCGGTTTCCTCTTTTTGTTGTCTCTTTGGCTTCCTCCTCGGTCGTTGTATTTTCCTCTACCTTTCTTGATCCTTCGGCTTCCCTCCTCAGTCGCTGTAGTTTCCTCTACCTATTTGGATTAGCCAATGCTTCACAGACATGTTAATATAGAAGAGAAGGTTGCATTACAAAGGAAATGATGTTTACTGAACCATATCAGAGAGAGCCCTTTTCTCTCCTTAATGATGTTCATACTCAGGACTTCACTGTTAACGAAGAGACTATACCAATCAGGGAGGCCCCAAATGCCACATTGCCATCACAATCGCAATCACCATCATTTACGCCCACTAAACTATCAGAACATTTATTTATGCATTTTGGCCTTCAAACCCCGTGCAATACAATTATTTGAAATACACGGGAATATAAAAACCTAACCAAATGCTTTAAGGCCAGACTTAAAATTCATTGCACCCACATTTATAACTTCATCGGGTCCATTGTGTAATCACAATCGGTAGCCACAAGTTCTAAAGGTCCTGTATAAGTTGAGCCCATAACATCGTCGATGGCCGATGGCCCTGCTGGACGCAATATAGTATTAAGCTGTGTTACAATCATACCATCATGTTCGTAGCATATATCACAATTGGTGCTTTCAAATCGGAAAGGCCTTAAGCACTTTTGATATGGCGGATGTGACATAGCATTAATTCATATTGCAATGTTGCACTGGGTCCGCACACTTTATCACAATCAGTGCTTTGCGAGATCCGATAGGCAGATGCAATATACAATAAAGTGTTTCATAATGTTGTAGTGGGTCCGCAACGTATCACTATTATATATATATATATATATATATATATATATATATATATAATATATATATTATATATATATATTATAAATATATAATATATTATATATATATATATATATGTTGCAATTCTCAAGTTTTAATGCGGTAAGACTTAGAGCCCAAATATAATGATACATATGAAATACACTTAGAACCCATGCTTCGACACACTTAGTAAACTTCACCTATTTATACGCCCGGACAGATATGTCTCATCGGGTCCTCACATATATGTCGTTGTCGGGGGTTCCGGGTAGTGGCTAATAGTACAACCCGCTAATTACAATATCGCCGATATATATTTATTTGCTGCCACTAGTAGTGAATTCCGATATATACACTATTTTCTGCCTCCAATAGTGATATTGCATATATATATATATATATGTGTGTGTGTGTGTGTGTGTGTCCTTCGATAGTGTATATTGCATATATATGTCTTCTGCCTCCTTTAACTCTTTTGCATACATATATATGCAATATACACTATTGGAGGTCGAAAACATATATATATATATTATATATATATAATCTATATATATATATATATATATATCTATATATATATATAATATATATATTATATATAATATATATATATATATATATTATATATATATAATATATATATACTATATATATATATATAGTATATATATTATATATACACTATTGGAGGTCGAAAACATATATATCTATATATATATATATATATATATATATATATATATATATATATGTATGTATGTATGATGTATGTATGTATGTAGTATTATTTCGCTCTGCTTTGGCTCTTTAGCATATATTTCTCCCGATATGGCTCCTTGGCATATTTATTACTCTCGATATGGCTTCTGTAGCTCTGATAGCTCTGTTTTTCTCCTCCGATAATTCTCTGATAGCTATATTTTTCTCCTCCGATATCTCTGCTTTTCTCCTCCGATATGCTAAATCCTCTTGATTCTTCTTGGGCATGTATTACATGCGCTGCTCCTCCGATATGGCTCCTCTTACTCCAATATCTTCCTTTGGATTTGCAATGTCTTTCAATGACCTCCTTTGATACCTTCATACCTTGATGGCTTCTGCCTTTTCCAATATGCCTCTCTTGCTATGATATTCTGCAATACTATTAAGCATAAGCGATAGCTTTGATATGCCTCCTTTGTTAACTTCTCCATTAACAGGCTCTTGCTTATGGCTTGGCTATCCTGATGGCCTTGCTCCTGTCTCTTCATGGATCTGCTCTGCTTCCCCTTCATGGATCATATAGTATCTAGAATATTTCCATATTGACATCAATGACAACCTAGGTCAAAATATTTCACATTAAAACTATTACTAACTTCTTTTGTCCCTTACACATGTATTTATAAGAAAAATCATATAACTGTTTGTGGAGAAAAGAATGCTACAGCCAAACACGTACAAGATAGATATGCGGAATTTCTTCCTCAACTGCTGGAGAAATAAATCCAAGACATGGTGGTTGTTGGATTCATTTGTACAGGTGGCTGTTGGAGTCCATATGTACAGGTAGTTGCTTTGGATAGCGCTTCCCATCACTTTGAAATGCATTAATTAACCATGAAACAGAGTCTTGTTACCCTCAGTCTCTTTTTGTTTGACTTATCCATTAACCATAGTCTTTTGCCATCTTCTTTGTTGATCTGGGTTAAATGAATAGGACAGGGTCCATGTCATGATGATTTCAAAGCTGCCCATGTGGCTAGTTTCTCCTTTTGACACGTGGAACCTATTATAGCATGGAGGTAGTTGCGGAACAGTTGGTTAGCTACAGAATAGGCTATGTTCCGTAGCTAATATACAAAAATTTATTCAAAAAGAAAAACATAAAAAGCATAACATGTAAATCACTAAATTTCCTCCTCAAGAAGGTATATACCAGTTATTAGTGATGAGAATGCATCTTTCTTGTGGAAAAACAAAGAAAAGGAAT
Source organism: Pinus taeda (assembly GCA_000404065.3). Lineage (NCBI taxonomy): Eukaryota > Viridiplantae > Streptophyta > Pinopsida > Pinales > Pinaceae > Pinus > Pinus taeda. The sequence goes on along the minus strand of APFE030902681.1, from coordinate 82,495 downwards.
GAGAAGAGTTGCTAGGGAAAGCTTAATTTTGAGGCTCAACAATACAGTCCCTTTTAATGATGGAAATTTTGTTGGGGTCAACCTATATGCCTTCCTTAGATATGGAATGGCCAAGGATAGTCCCTACATTCATTGTAAATTCACATTTCTTAAGACTCGATGAAATATTCATTTGAATTCGTTTCTTTAATATTTTTCACATATTAGAAAGAGCTTCTAGGAAGTCACATCCATAAGGAGTGAAGTCATCCATGTATATCTCAATAGTGTCATGAACAAGTTCAACAAAGATACATAGAACTACCCTCTATAAGGTAGCAAGGGCATTACACATACCAAATGAAAGGACCCTATAGGCCAAGGTACCCCAAGGAGATGTGAATTTGGTCTTATCTTGGTCTTCAAGGTTGATCTATATTTGGTTGTACCCACTAAATACATCTACGAAGGAGAATAATTTCTTCCCTACAAGGCCATCTAGGACTTGGTCAATGAAGGGAAAAGGGAAATGGTCCTTCTTTGTAGCCTTGTTAAGTTCTCAATAGTCAACACAGGTTATCCACTTCCCCTTTTTCTTGGTGACTAAAACGAGAGGAGACACCCACTCACTATCTGAAATGGGGTATATGAACCTTGCATCCAGTCGCTTTTGTAGTTCCTCTTTCACAATGTCCTTAAGAATCAGGTTCATCCTTCTCTAGGGCTAGCACACATGCTTGCATCCCTCTTTGATGTAGATATGATGAGTACTTACTTATGGATGCACACCCTTCATCTCCTTATAATCTCAAGAAAAATCATCAAGGTGTTGTCTTAGCACATTGCATAATTTTTATTCTTACTTGGCTGAGAGAGAGGGGTTGATTTCTAAAGTTATAGATGGGCTAATTTCCACAACCTTGACATGTTCTGGGCCAAAGCCAGCAAAGCACAAATTAGTCCAAGGACTACTTTTGGGTTCCTTTATTAGTTCATCAATTGGTATGGCAATGGGAGGTTTATTATATAAGATAGGTCAATAAGGTCATCTTCATCAAGTTTTCCTCCCCCTATAATAGTGTCCAATGTGTAGACTAGGTAGGGGGTTTTCTAATAAAAGTATTCCTCTTCCTCATCCTCTAACCATAAGGTTAGATCATGCTCAATAGAATGTTTAGTGGGAGGATAAAACATAAGTTGTTTTGATGGGTGCTCATTCTTAATGATCATGTTTCCGACCCTGCAGCTAATGTAGGCATCAACAGTAGCCAACCAAGGTATTCCTAGGATGAGAGGATATCCATTAAACTTGATTTTGGGTTGGAGGACAAAGAAATCAATGGGGTACTCCCAATAGTCAATGGAAACCATTACATCCTCAATAACTCCCTCGTGATCTATTGTGGATCTATCTGCAAGTTGCAATATTATGGTGGTCTTCCTCAAGGCCCCTTGGAGGTTGATCTTGAGCATGGTTTACCTGGTCATCAAATTGATTAAATCCCCAAATTCGATCAAGATATTAGGGATAATAATTCCATTGATGTGCATATCCATTACTGGGCTATAAGGATCCAAGTACTTTGGGAGATTTTCCTTCCAAGCATAAAATCAGATAGTTGACCAGCAACATTGATAATGGGGGTATCTCTTCTTCTTCTCCTAGGCCTTTTGAAAATTCTTTCCTTGATAATATTGTTGTAAATGGGAACATCCTTGATGGCCTAGAGAAGGGGTATTTTGACACACGCGTTATTTAATTCTCCTAGAAGTTTATCCTCTTCTGGGTTGTATTGTTTAGTGTGAACCAACCTTTTAGGATAAGGGGGTGCATTGGCCTGAGGGGTACTCTCTTCCTTCTCCTCTTAAATCTATATATGTGGAGAAGGTGGGCGATTATCTGGGAGCATCTTCCCAGAGAAAAGGTTTATCTCTTGGATTTCCACAGCATAAGCAGGATAGGATGTCTCCCCATTATAAACCTATTGTGCTTGATTATTATTCGGTTTCGAATTAGGTTGAGTGGGAATTTGAGGTGCTTAGGTGGGGTATGATGAGGAAGTTGTGGTTGAGGTTGAGGTGGGGGAAGTAAAGAAGGATGTTAGGTTTCTTGAGGCCTCAGTCCTGGTGAGAGGTTTTCCATATTCAGAAGATTAAGGTGGATATGGTTGGAAATGACGGTTAATAGGTCAAGGAGGATATTGAGGAGCATAAGGCCAAGGAGGAGGTGTGGGCCATGATGGATGAGTGGAAGGGTACCAAGGTTCGAAAGGAGGGTTAATAGACTAAGGAGGATATTGAGGAGAATAAGGCTAAGGAGGAGGTGTGGGCCATGATGGATGAGTGGAAGGGTACCAAGGTTGGAAAGGTGCATTCTGATTTGGATTGTATCGAGGATAGGGTGAACCTTGCATGCCATGTTGATATGGTCAAGGAATGTGAGGCCTCCTTTGGTTAATTAAGCAGCGTTGCTCTGAACCACTTTCTTCCCCTTAGTATATAGCCTTCAAACCTAGTAGAGAGGGGAATTTATCTATTGCATGGTTTTCTTCACAGACATAGCATACTTCTATGACATTCAGTATGCACTCATTCCTAGGGTGTCTCTTAGTGCATCTAGGGCAGAAGATAGCTAGTGCCCTTTCTACTTCATCTTGCTTCCTTTTAATTTTCATAGTATCCATTTGTAGGGAAAAGGTATGCAACAATTCACTCTTAAAATCTTCCAACATACTTCCTATCTCATGTTTGATGGGTATTGTAAAGGGAGATGAACTAATCAGGCCTTGGCTAGACCTACCCTTTTTCCTAGCAGCCCTAGAGTGATTCTTGAATAAAATTTTGATGTCATTATAAGAAAATTGGTAGATATATCCTCTAGACAACATGTTGATGGTTTCCATTACATCCTCCCTGATCTATCAGAGAAGAACTAGTTTGAGTGGCTCATGGTCAAGGGTACAGTTAGCCCTCCTATAACTGAGTTGGAACCTTTCCTCATAGTCCTCTAAGGATTCATTTGGTCCTAGGGTCATCTTAAAGACTTCCTCCTTTGTTTCTTTGGACCTACATTAATCCTTGTACTTGTCATTGAAGGCTTGTTGCATTTAGGCCCAGGTAGTGATGTTGCCTCCAAGTAAACTCATAAACTACTGCAAGGTTGTATCTTTGAGGGTAGATGGAAACAATTTCAGCCTTTGTTCATCTGAGGTATAGTCATAGGTCCTACAAACAATAGAAAACTCAAACATGAAGGTGTCAGGATCCTTAGAGTTTAGGCCATGGAAGTGTGGAAGGGAAACAGGGCTTATTCTTCATTATGGACTCCCCATTGGTTTCTTTGATAGGGAAAATCTCATTTTGTTTGTTCTCAACCATGGTTTGGGTAGGTGATATAGGTTTTTATTACCCTAAAGGTTCCTCAAGAATTTGAGGTTTCTTCCCTAGAGGGTCTTCTAAATCCCATGTAGTCAGAGATGGAAGTTCACAGTCCCCAAAGAAGAATGAAGATTGATTGCTTGAAGGTGTGGGGGTTTTTGGTAAGAATTTCCCTTGACTATCCCTACTCTTATCAGGCATGAAAGAACTAGCTCTGATTTTTGAATTATTTTTCTCTTTTTTTAAAGCTTTAAAATTAATAAGACTGGTGCAAAGCAAAAACAACTAACTCCTAAGTAGAAACAATGCCTACTTCAACACCTCCCCGACAATGGCACCAAAAAGTGATGAGCCCTGGTATTGCACCAAGGATGTTGCAACTCCCAAGGCTTCTCAACTTAAATTATCAACCCAACGTTTGTACAAACCTAGAGGTGACAGTTTTATATGCACAACAGGTTAGGTTCTACTCATGTCAACCTCAGTCACTAGATCAGATCAAGGTATTCTGAGACCACTCCAACTAACTAAAAAGAGGATTTTTTATGAAATAATATCATGATTGCAAGGAGATGAACATGCTTCTAACTACAAAAATAAAAATATCATTGATTAAATGTAATTGCTAATTGAAATTACATGAAAGGGAGAGTCTAGTGTAGTTGCAGAAGTAAACCATGCTACTCTAGTTTCATACTTAATCAAATCAATAACCTACTTGCATGAATCATCTATCTATTTGCAACTTGCTTAAAAATGAGGAATTCAATTTTCAACACAACTATGGGAAAAGAATTCTAATTCTAATTCTACTTGTTGTCCTATGTTTGCAGTGAGGAAAGGATGGGTTTGGAGTGGTCTTAGAGTCTTCCTTAATCAAGAAATAAAATCTTGGGGGTCATTATTCAACTTCAAAGTGCAAGTGTCAAATTCTAGAGTGAATCTGGTTGAAGAAAGCAATGTTACATGATTGCTACAAGAAGTGCTACAGGAGGCCCTATTTTGCTACAAGAGGGGTTCTGAGAGATTTTTGAGTAAAATAATGGTATCTTTGGGGTGAAGGAAGGTGAATGAAGGGTTTGGGAGCCCCTTTGTCAAGCTTAATAACCCTCATAGGCCTATCTTGCGCCAAAGTTTATGCCCACGATGTCCTTCATTTTCCCTGGAAGAGTGATCTCGGTGGGAAAGTTTGGAAAAAATATGAAGTGTCCAAGAGAGAGATGAAATGGTCTAGATGGATTTGGAAGAGCATTCCCACCCCTGCAATTCAACAACAGTCCCTGCAGACTAGTCAAACACATGCATCAAATTATCAATATGACAACAAAATAAATTAACATGGATAGGATGAGTTGAACTTTATTAAAATCTACTCTACCCTACAACACATCTCTAATTTCCAATTCAATGCTACTGAATTATAGGTTGCAGAAGCCAAGCATGTAGAAGCATTGCAATCCAACACTTAACAATTTCCAAGGAATCATAAACAAATATTTTTGGGTTGTTGCTATAAATCTTCCAACCACTCTTCCCACAAGAGAGGTGATAGACAAACCTCCAACTACAAGTTTTGTGATAAAATTCCTACTTAAACAAGAAAATAATTACAATGACTTGAACAAGAACAATTAAAGAATATAAGAGAGGGGCTAAAGCCTTTGGGTTGAGCCCAAACCTAAGGGTTTGAGCCCTCCAAAATGAACTCAGATGTGGGCCAATAGTGAACTTCTATTTAATAGAAAATAAGAGTCATATACATCATATGAAAGATGAAAATAATAGTCTCAAGCATGAGGATCTCAGTAGCTACTCCTATCTTCCCCAAAAATGTGAATCCTAATGAGCCTTTAGCCTTGTTTATTTATATAAAAGGTAGTTGAGGGCAGCTCCCTTGAAAATACAAGTCATTCCCTCCAAAATCCCAAGATTGATGGATCTGGTTTCCTTGGATCTTCACATGCACTGGAATTCCTCAAATGCTAGTGAATTCGATTTGTTGGTGAGGAATATTTGATCTCAATCTGATTTGGGGAGTTAATGCAGTGGACAAGCCCCACTAGATTCTCTCTAGATGTCTCCCATCAGCCCCTACATAGTAAATATCTCCAAAAAATATTGTTTTGCCTGCATATTAATCACATTAGGCCATGAAATAAGAAAAGTAACCTTTAATCTTCCTACTAAGCATATTATGGTTAAAAATGAAAATTAATGTGAGAAAAGGAGAGTTTTAAGGGTTGGAGGATATTAGAATGGGCCTCAAAATCTACCTATTTATGGGACCTGTTAGCTTTGTTGGCATGTGGCTCAAAAATGGATCCAAAATACTCCCAAAGCCTCCAAATTTTGCTTAAAATCATGCAAAGGGATCCAAAAATGCTCTTTGCATCTTCAAAAGTGCTTAAGATCATCCCAAGATCGAAACAAGCAAGGGAGGAGAGCCCTTGGAAGGGAAAAAATGCACTATTGGGAGGCTAAAACACTTCAAAATCAGTCAAAAGCACTTATCGCAGGCGTAAAACCCAAGAATGCATAACTTTCATTAGATATGTCCAATCAATGGCACAAATCTAAGCAGAAAATCGCAAATTTGCGGTCCCAAGCAGTGGCAATCAGAGCTGGACACCGCCGACCAGCAATCGCCAATGATCACTATATGTACGTCGCATCGGCGGAATATCGACATAGTTTGTGTGGAATGAGTGATAGTGATCGCTAATTCAACGTGGACCATCGATCATGCGCGCAGATCAACATCCCACATCGCATCGGCAGATCGCTATCGGCGGAAACCATGGGGTGGGGCCTTTCCATATATGTGCACCGATTGCGATGATTCCCGGACCCGATGGGTTTCGGAACCAAAATGTATAATCTCTGGTCCACGCCAAAGCCATTTTTCAATGAATTTTAGTGTATTTTGTTATATAATGAAATTCCACAGGAAACATGGTAGCGCTAATTACGATGAAACCTAGACCTCAAAGGGTCTAAGAAGTGAAATACATAAAATTTGAGGTCCGCGAAAGGCCCATTTTCAATGTTTTTTCACAATCTTAATGTATTTTCGTTTCTCAATGAAATACAAAGGGAGCGGGCAGAATGCGACTTGCGATAACCCCAAGGGCAGACCTGATAAAGGAATTAATCTTTTTTTAGGGATGTTGAAGTCCGGAAAGGACATAGAGGGGCGGGAATTCTCATCGTTGTTGTGTTTTCTGTCTAAAGCATAAATATTCATTATTTTAACAGAGGTCCACAAGAGGGCAGTGTTGTTCTTCTTTAACAGAATGTATGCATTGTTAAATCATAGGAAGGGCCACAACATGCGCAACCCCTCCCCAAACTGACATAGAGGCCGAGAAGAAGCATAGTGCATCAATAACCTAGCATAGCTCATCAAATAAACATCATGGAGCATCACCAGTCGTGCCAGCGCAGCCAAAATATCTTAATGAAGTTACTCTGCTGTCAGAAGAATAATCCTCCAAGCCATGCTTGCCTATAGAGGGAACCAAATCAGTTAAAAATGCATATCAGACAGATTAAGACTCCAAGCCTCTTAGAGCTCAGGAGTATTGTAAACAGGTTATAAATAGCCGTGAGTAAGATGTAATACTAGTTCAACTTGTGGAGATTATTCCTCCTTTGTTCCTTCAAGCTTCTCATTTTCATTCTAGCAATATAAGCTTCTTTTGCCATTATATGTTCAATTTCCATTCTCTTTGTTGTTCTATGCTTGCACTTGAACAATTTGTTCATGTTTTCTTTGTGTCTAAGGTCAGATAACTATCATCTTATCTCTGCTTTGATAAATTAGATTTGCAAGCTTCTTTGTTGCCTGTAGCTAGCCATCCATATGTGGTCATATATGCATTTGCCAATACAGTCAGTGTTCTCTTTTGCTGCTTGTAGCTATCCATTCATTTATGTTTATGTATGAAATCTGCTGGTACAGTCAGTATTCCCCACCTATCCATTAAATTTATAAATTATTGAGCATCAGTGGTCTAAAGCCTTGTATTAGTGAGAGTGTTCATGCATGTCTTGAGTAAGAATAGAGCTAAAATGATTATCTGACTTGATCCAAACCATCATTCATTCCAATAGTTAAGAGAACAATATTGAAGATTATATGTTACCAGGCATCTCTGATTTGCAACCTAGGAGAGTTTCCTAGAGTGATAACATAATTGGCGTCGTTGTCGGGGAGACGAAACTGAAGCTCAGCTTCCCTGGGAAATGACATAGATCCAGCTTTGATGATAGACAAAGTCTTGGCACTTTTTTGGTTGTAATCATCTATCTAGTGACTCTACTGGAGGCTGAACCTCTTGGTGACTCCACTTCATAATTTTGGCTCAGTTTGCGAGGCATACTCAGAGAAATCCTTGGAAGTCACAAGTTGACCCACTACCTAACCTTGAAAAGATCTTCAAAGAAATAAATTTATTGTAGAAAGGAGCATCAGGTTCAGGTAAACCTAAAAAATCTTCTATATCTCTTCAAGAAAGGCCTATAATAGAACAAATATATGTTGAGAGTATAGCTTCTAATACTAGTAGTGAAGAAAAACTCTTAGAGATTCATAAAGCTCCTTATTATTTAGGTTTTCCTTTTGTTGTATGCCCAAAGGAAACCTCACCTCCTATCCATCATACTCCTTTAGTCCTATTAGCCACTCCTCAGCCCTCTATCATTCGGACCGCTAGTACTCTTTTAGCCACCACAGCTATGGCAGGTCCACAAGCACCTACCAAAATGGAAAGAATCATAGCTGCTAGATATGGACCTCTAATACTACCCACTCCTTTGAATTACATGCCTATTGGAGAATATCAAAAATATAGGCCTAAGTTCACTGGGACTAAAGGTGTTACTACTGAAGAACATCTTGAGTCATTCTATAGCTATGTTGATAATCTGGACATTAGCAAAGATGATGTGTGGATGAGAGTCTTTGTCTAAAGCCTAGATGGAGAGGCTAGAAAATGGTTTAGAGAACTAACCCCAATATCTATAGCAAATATTGAAGCTTTAGATGATGCATTTCTAAAGCATTGGGGGGATAAAAAGGACCTCCTCTACTACCACACTGAGTTTCGAAATTTAAAGAGAGAAAATGATGAGTTGTTGTCTGATTTTAATAAGAGTTTTAACCGTATGTACAGCAAGATACCAGCTGAAGTAAAACCCACTGCTACCTCTGCTAAACTCACCTATTCCAGTGCTTTTGATTCTGACTTCTGCCTATTGTTGAGGGAGAGGAGATGTGCTACTTTGGCTGACATGCAAGATGCAGCCTTGGAAGTGGAATCAATCATGGTTGTAGAGAAGCTCAAGGGAAATGTTGACAGAAGAAGATAGAGGGGCGAGTCTTCATCATCCTTTGATCCTAAGATAGATAAAATGACCAAAATGATCAATTCATTAGCCTCTAAAATGTCCAAATTGAAGGTTGATCAGCACCCAGGGAAAGGAAGAGTACCTAATACCTTTTCTCCTAGAAATCCAAATCCATATAGAAGGACTAATGAGCAGTTGCAGATTTTGCAAAGAAACAAAGATGCTAATGAAGACCAAAAGGTGAAGACTCCTTTTCAAAATGCAGTCATGGAAGAAGAGCAGTTTGAAGAAGATGATGAGATCCATTGTATGGAATACAAAGGCAGCGCCACCTTTTTAACCAAATCTACCTATGAGAAGTCATTATTCAATGGCCAGATCAGCCAAGAATGCGATGGTGAAGTTGTTCTACAAATTTAAGATCAGCACCAATATAATATGAGGTCTATGGTGAATAATGTCAAGGAAACTCTTGTTCATAAAGTTGTTGTCCCTGCAGAACAGCAAGCTAATAAGTAGAAGCAGCCAGTAGTTGATCCTATCATCCTTAAAGCTCCAGCCATAAAGGTAAGAGGCCTTTACAAGTCCCCTTCTCCTTTCAGTTTTCAATCAGAAATTCAGAAGCCAAGAATATCTATGCCTCTGATTGAACCATTCAAGACTGAGTCCTTCAAGAAATCTATCCTTGAGGCTCTTGAACCTAATGCCATCCAAGCTTCCACTGACTATGCAAATCTGCAAGATTACCAACCAGTTGTTATTCTCAGCCCAATGATTGAAAATTGTGAAGACACCTCCCCATCATTCTATGTCTCCTTGACTATTCATGATAAAATCCTTCATAATTGCCTTCTGGACACTGGAGCCAGCCATAATCCAATGCCCAAGGTTTTCATGGATAAGCTCGATCTTGACATCACCAAGCCTTATCAGTTGGCCTCTACGCAACTTAAAAAAACAATTTGCCAGATCACAGATGAAGAAGACCCATAGATTTGGGACATGTTCTTTGACGGGGCTTGCTCTAAGGAAGCTGCAAAAATAGGTGAAGTCCTTGTATCCCCCACAGAGGAATACATTGATTCATCTTTTATATTAACTTTTCAGGTCACAAATGACACAACAAAGTATAAAGTAGACCTTATTATTCAGCAGGTGTACAAAACCTTCCAAGAAAAACATCAAAGGCTGAAAGCATACAGAGATGAGGTGAAATATAGGCCATCTCTGCCTGATAATGTCAAATGTTGGAAATTTTTTTAAGTAGAGAATCAAATCAATAGGCTTTTGCAAGTCTTTGATGAATTGGCTAATATGCACATTGACCAAGAGAAAGAAACCTTTCATAGAAAGGTAAAAAGGGTCAACTTTTAGTTTGGTGACTGTGTTCTCAAGAGGAATGCATTAAAGGAAGGAGGAGATGTTTTTGATGGCCCATTCAATGGGTTGTTCTTCAAACTTTATTTCAGTTAAGGCTTTCAAGCCTTGGTATTGTAAATATGTTGTTTACGAGTTTTTATTTCATGCTAAATAGACTCCATGCCCAATGCAACACTAGGAGGAATATTTGATCTTGTTTTTTACAAGACATGCATTGATCTATAGTTCTTGAAACCTCGTAGGGAAGCTTTCATCCCCAGAAGGAGCCAGTGTTAGATTTGTTGGCGTTTGGCCCAAAAATGGATCCAAAATACTCCCAAAGCCTCCAAATTTTGTTTAAAATCATACAAAGGGATCCAAAAATGCTCTTCAAATCTTCAAAGTGCTTAAGATCATCCCAAGATCAAAACAAGCAAGGGAGGAGAGCCCTTGGAAGGGAAAAAATGCACTATCGGGAGGCTAAAACACTTCAAAATTAGTCAAAAACCATTATTGCAGGCTTAAAACCCAAGAATGCACAGTTTCCATTAGATCTAGCTGATCAATGGCCCAAATCTAAGCAGCAAATTGCAAATCGGTGGTCGCAAGCAGTGGCAATCAGAGTTGGACACTGTCGATCAGTGATCGGCAATGATCACTATCGGCGGACGTATCAGTGGAGTATCAGTGCAAGTTGTGTGGAATGAGAGATAGCGATCACCGATTCAATGTGGATTGTCGATCGCACATGAAAACCGATGACCCACATCACATCGAAAGATCATTATCGACAGAAACCATGGGGTGGGACCTTTTCATATATGTGCGCCGATTGCGATGAGACTCGGACCCGATGGGTTTCGGAACCAAAATGTATAATCTTTCAGGTCTACTCCAAAGCCATTTTTCAATGAATTTTAGTGTATTTTGTTATATAATGAAATGCAACGGGAAACAGGGTAGCGTCGATTGCAATGAAGCCTGGACCCGAAAGGGTCCAAGAAGTGAAATACATAAAATTTGAGGTCCGCGAAAGGCCCATTTTCAATGTTTTTTCACAGTTTTAATGTATTTTTGTTGTTCAATGAAATACAAAGGGAGCGGGCCGAATGCAACTTGTGATACCCCAAGGGTGGAGCCAATAAAGGAATTAATCATTTTTTAGGGCTATTGAAGTCCAGAAAGGACATAGAGGGGTGGGAATTCTCAAAGATGTTGTGTTTTCTGTTTCAAGTAGAAATATTAATTATTTTAACAGAGGTCCACAAGAGGGCAGCACTGTTCTGCTTTAACAGAATGTATGCATTGTTAAATCATAGGAAGGGCCAAAACACACACAGCTCCTCCCCAAACCGACATAGAGACCGAGAAGAAGCACAACGCATCAATAGCCTAGTGCAGCTCATCAAACAAACATCATGGAGCATCAACAGTCCTGCCAATGGAACCAAAATATCTTAATGCAGTTACTCTGCTGTCAGAAGAATAATCCTCCAAGCCATGCTTGCCTATAGAGGGAATCAAATCATTTAACAATGCATATCAGACAGATTAAGACTCTGAGCCTCTTAGAGCTGAGGAGCATTATAAATAGGCTATAAATAGCTGAGAGTAAGTTGTAATACTAGTTCAACTTATGGAGATTATTCCTCCTCTGTTCCTTTAAGCTTCTCGTCTTCATTCTAGCAATATAAGCTTCTTTTGCCATTATATGGGGGTTTAGGGTTGGAACCCCTGGAAAAAAAATTTGGTTGGTTTTTTGCCTCTGTTTTTGGAAATTTTCGGCACTCAGTTCAAAGCAGTTTTGTGGTGCATTATAGTTTTGTCCATGGTTATATAGTTTCGAATAAATAACTACAATGTTATTTGAATACAAGGTAAATCAACTAGTAGCTCATGATAATATATATATATATATATATATATATATATATATATATGGAAAAAATCTTGTTGGTTTCCCTGGTTTTGGCTTCCAAGAAAAGTCTATGTTAACGTGTGTTTTTTTCCATTCCATCTTTATTTTTTTAAGTAAGAATATTATTCAAGAAATTAATTGTACAGGATTAAAACCTACATCTATGTTCAATAAGGGTGACTCTATTGAGTCTATGGATACTCGCTAGCAGTGGAGCAAAACCAAAGGGGAAAATCTTCAGTGGGATTCATTTAAAGAACTACCTCGAAAAGAGAAAGTTCCATGAATTATTTAATATTGTGCTAGTTAAGGGTATTAACATTAGGATGGATTTCACAGTAAGCCCCATGAAAAGTTGGTTGGAGTGTTTGAACTCACTTTATTTTTGGTTAAAGTGGGTAATGATCAACATCTCAGTGGATCTTATTTAACAAAAGATGCACTTTGAAAGTGATATAGAGATTACTAAATTATCTAATGAATCTCCATTTTTTTAATGCATAACATCCCTCTAAAAATCATTTCAAAAAAAAAAAAATTAGTATCACTAGACTATTTTTCCTTCTCATTACTTTATATTTTCAGTCATAAATAAGTCAACAAATAAGGTGTTCTACGGGTATGAGCTCTGAATTCCCAAAGTGAACGAACTTTGGTAACCTTAGAATGTTGAAAATGCAATAAGAAAATCTTGATTTAATTTTTTCCTTGAATAAATTAGGAATAAAATTGTAATTCCACATCACAAGACAACTTGTACGAGTTAACTAAGTTAATTTGACTTAGTTGGCTCAGTTAATTCGAGTTGAGGGTCTAACTTGAGTCATGTAGAGTGTCTCATACTTTATAGGAGCCCTTGTTGAGTTTATTTGAGTTGTAATTAATTAATTAATTTTAACTAATTTAAAGTCAATTAAACTAGTTCCAGCTGATGGATGAACTAGTAGGAGGTTAGGCAGTGGGGTGTTGCTTCATGTATTCAACTAGTTAACTAATGATTCACTCATAAATAACTCATGCATTTCAAATCTGATATTTACCCAGTTGAGATTGGAGTTCAAGGGAAGTTTACTATCAGTTGTACAATCATCCAAATTGTATAGGTGGTGCATGCAGTCAGAGGAAGGCCTATGAGGATTGTGAAATTCCAATTGAGTAATTTTCCTCATTAATAAGGGGCTAATTCCCAAGGAAATAGGGAAAGGAAATGAGGCTTTGGGAAAGAAAAAATTGGTTAAGTATTGGCCTAGGCTTATCTAGGACACTGTGACACAGATAGAGATAGTGCAGAAGTTACTTAGGCTTGAGAAAACAATTGTAATATTCTCATATTTTCTTACTAATGCAATATGCAGATAGCAGGGGTTTTTAGTTTTGTTTTTCACCAGGAAATCATTGTGTAAAATTTTGAATGAATTCTTTCTCTTGTATGCTTCATGATGTTTAGATCGATTGATTATTTACGTTAATGAGTAGAGTAGATTCAAGTCTATTTTTTTAGTAAATTACAATTAGCAGTTTGAATCTATAAGAAATTTCTACATGGTATCAGAGCATAAGTCACACTATAAGAGGAGAATATGAGATTGTATTTGTAGGTGAAATATGTTGGGTTGTGTTATATTGTTTCCACAACTAGCCCCAGTAGTCAAATCGAGGGGTTAGAGGGGGGGCGGAGCCCCCCCTTCATCGTGATGTGCGCAGTGGGGGTGAAAGCCCCCCCTGTTGAGGGGTTTGGAGGGGATGGTAGCCTCCCTCTATGGGGTCCAGGGCAATGCCCCGAGAAAAAATAATTGACACTATATTAGGTGGGCAGACCTACCTATGGTTTTGGGTGCGATGGTTTTCAGTCCATCATATTTTGTAGATCTGGTCAAGGGAACCATGGTTATGTTCTAATCCAAGGTTAATGGATTAGAGTTTACAGATGCTTCGGCATGTATATATATGTATTGTAACATTGAAAGGAACATAATGAAAAATCAATCTGGTAATCCTGGTTTTGGGATCCAATAGAAAATATCTGTGTATATGTGTTTTATGTGTTATGCTCTTACCATTGTTTATTTTCTATTTTTATAATTCGTATGCAGGTAATTTCCGTATGGGATTAAGAACCTACAAAATCCAATTTGTAGGATCATTCTTCAGATCCATCTGGATGTTGTTCTATGGATTGAGGCTCGAATATTCCCTTGAGGGTAGCTCAAATTATATTTCTTGGAAGGACAGGTTGGAGGCAATATTGGAAGACAGTGTTCTGAAGGAATTCATAGATAAAGATATTCCTAAGCCTCCCACAATAGATGCTCAAGATCTGGAAAAGTGGAAGAAATGTGTTGCAAAGGTGAGAAGGATCATACTAGAATGATTTCGAGATCATATTGTCTCAAACCTCCATAGGAAGGATACACCATATGCAATGTGGTAAGCCTTGATCAACTTGTTTCATAACAGCGGGGACCACAGGAAGTTGGCACTGAAGGACAAGCTTTAGAAGATCAAGATGGAGAAGGGTGATACAATACAACAATACTTGAGTATGTTCACCAAATGTCGAGATGATCTTGGGAGTGTTGGTATTACAGTTTTTGAAGATGATCTGATCATCCTAGAACTTCTAGGCCTTCCCAAGAGTTGGCACAGCTACCAAGATTCGGTAAATGGGAGGGAGCATCTACCAAAGTGGGAGTGTTTATGGTCTAACTTGGTGCAAGAAGAGATAATGCAGAGCACCAGAGATGGAACCTCATCCAAGCATGATGATAAGGAGAATTATGCCTTAGCTAGAAAGGCAAAGAAAGGGAAAGGAAATAAATTCCAATCCAAAGGAGATTCCCGTCAGGGAAACAAGAAGAAGGACTTGTCGAAGTTTAAATGTTTTCATTGTCATGAGCTGGGATACTATGCCACGAAGTGTCCGCACAAGAAGGCCAGTAAGAATCCCTCAGGAGGAGCAGCAAGTGAGTCTCGTTATTCACAATTCGAGTTGGATTTCACCCTCATTGCATGCATGGTGACATCAATGATGGGTACTATGTCATATCTAGATAGTGAGGCCTCATTCCACTTGATCGAAAACAAAGAATTTTTCAGTGACTTGGAGGAGAAGGACCTCTAGATACACATCAAGATGGGAGATGACGGAAGGTATAGAATGACCAGAATTGGTACTATTACTTTTCAGAGGGAGTCTAGTTCTCCTCTCACAATATAATATGTCATGTATGTTTCGAGTTTGAAGAAGAGTTTAGTTTTAGTTGTTATGTTGGAGGACCGTGGCTATGATGTGATATTTAGAAAAGGAAAGGATTTCCTTCATCACATAGCCAGAGGACAAGTGAAGTGGATCAAGATTTGGGTGAAGAACCTCTACAAATCAGATGTAGAAGATTGTGTTGTTTTGATCATGAAAGCAGAGAAAGTGAAAAGTCGAGACATCGGTGAATTATGGCATAGAATATTGGGCCACTTGCACCATGGAGCTTTGAAGATCATGCGGCAGATTTCTATAGGACTTCCCAAGGATGCACTAGAGTAGAGAGATATGTGCAAAGGGTTTACATTGGGGAAGTACACCAAAAATCCACCTTTCATCATAAGGACAGTTGAGCGCAAGTGATCCTTGAAATAGTTCACTGAAATGTGTGTGGATTGTTATTGATAACCTCCACAGCCAAGCACATGTATTATGTAATATTTGCAGATGATTTCTTACATAAGCGTTATATCTTCTTCATGTAGAATAAAGATCCAGCGTTCTCTAAATTTTGTGAATTTAAAGCACTTGTTGTGAAAGAAATTGGCAGGAGAGTGAAGGCTCGCAAGTGAGATAACGATGGAGAATATGTGTCAAATAAATTTAAGAATTTTTGTGCATCAAAAGGCAGTCGACGAGAGTTAATACCACCCGATAACCCCGCAGCATAATGGGGTGGATGAAAGGAATAAAATAAGTATTTTCGGAGCTATGCAGGCAATGTTACATCATCAAGGCCTACCATTGCACTTGTGGGCTAAAGCATGCAACACACTTGTATATGTGCAAAACAGAAGTCCTCATTGGATTCTAGGGATGAGTACACTAGAAGAATCTTTCTTAGGGAAGAAAACATATATGTTACACTTCTGAATCATTGGTTCATTAATTTACTTTCATGTTACCAAGGATGCAAGGAAAAATCTAGAACCAACAGCTAAGTTTTCCACATTTGTGGGTACACTGATACACCTCACAACTATCGGGTGTAACTTCCATCTCACAGGATGACAGTGATTCATAGAGATGTGAAGTTCAATGAAGAGAAGGCCATGAGATGTTCCCTTCAGAGGGAGATTCAGTTACGTGCAGATGAGGATCTTTTAGCTCCAAAGGAAGAACCTCAGGATGATGTGGAGCAACCACATGATGAGGAGCATAGAGTGGAAGCACCCACTCATGCAGAGACATCAAAATATTGAAGGAAGTCCACCAGAGAAGCTAACAAATTGATGCATGATGCTAAACAGAATGTGGGAGTGCCCACATCTTAGCGCAGGCAAAGGAGATCACTAGATCACTACACTGGCTACATCGCTCTGATGAGCGATAGTGTAAAGGTTGAGCCATCCTCATTCGAGGAAGAAGTGTAGAAACCAATATGGGTTGATGCCATGGTAAAGAAGTATGACTCCATTATCAGAAACATTGTTTGGGAAATGGTCCCAAGACGAGTAAACAAGTCAATGGTAAGTTCCATATGGCTTTAAAAGGTAAAGCAAGCAGCAGATGGGGGTGTCGAGAAACATAAGGCCAAATTTGTGGCCAGAGGGTTCTCTTAGATGGAGGGACTTGATTACAAGGAAACGTTTTTCCCATTTTCTCCAGTAACAAGGTACTCTTCCATCAAATCTATTCTAGCACTTTCAACACAAATGGGATGGAAGATACATTAGATGGATTTGAAGACAACATTTATCAATGGAGTGATTGAGGAAGAGGTGTACATTGAGTAGAAAGAAGTATTTGAGACCTTCAACAGAGAGTCGCATGTGTGCAAACTCAAGCAAGGATTGTATGGATTGAAACAAGCACCCCGTGCTTGCTACACCAGGATTGACAGTTATTTCACCAGGTTGGGCTTCACCAAAATTGAAGCAGATGCAACCCTTTACCATATTATTTTTAAAGGTAAATTATTGATTATAGTATATATTTCGATGATTTAATTCTAACAAGTGATAAGAAGCTGGTAAAATCTTGCAAAGAGGATCTTGTAAGAGAATTTGAGATGAACGAACTAGGGATCAGCCATTATTTCCTTGGTATGGAAGTATGGCAAGGAGATGTGGAACTGTTTGTCTCTCAGGGAATGTATTCCAATGAGATACTGAAGAAGTTCCACATGGCGAGAATCAAACCGATGGAGACTCCTATAGCAAGGAACTGGAGGAAGGAAGATGCTACTTCAGGTGAAGTAGTAGAGGCTATTATTTACAAGCAGCGTGTGGGTTCACTTATGTATTTCGTGAACACATGACCAAACATGTGTTTTTCCATTAACCAGCTTAGTCAAGCAATGGTTAAGCCAACCAAACTCTATTGGAAGGAAGCTAAACATGTTTTGAGATACCTCAGAGGCACCACTCAGTTCGTTCTTTAGTATAGACGGAGAGAGGGAGTGAAGCTTCAAGGCTTCACAGATGCAAATTCGGCAAGAAATACATCAAACAGGAAGAGAACATCAGGGGGAATATTCAGTATTAACTCAACAACAGTTTCTTGGTACAGCAGGAAGCAGAGATTAGTTTCACTCAATTTAGCATAATCAAAATACATGTTTTCTATTCAATAATCGTGTGAATCTATCTGGATGAGGAAGATCCATGTTGGGTTATTTGGTTAGTAAATGGATCCTACAGTGATTTACTGTGACAATAAAAGTTGTATCAAACTCTCTAAGAATCTAGATTTTCATGATAGGTCCAAGCAAACTAACATCTGGTATCACCATCTACGAGATTTTGTGCAGAGGAGAATTATGTTGCTAGATTACATTCCTACATATAAATAGGATGCAGACAGACATCTTGACTAAGGCACTGTCAAGAAGAAAATTTGAGTTCCATAGAGGCAGGTTTTAGGTATCTGATAATCCCTTTCTTGTTGAGAGGGAGTGTTGAAAATGAAACAAGAAAATAATGATTTATTTTTGTCCTTGAATTAAATTAGGAATAAAATTGTAATTCCACATCACAAGAAAATGTGTACAAGTTAACTAAGTTAATTTTACTTAGTTGGTTCATTTATTCGAGTTGAAGGTCTAACTTGATTCATGTAAAGTGTCTCCTACTTTATAGGATCCCTAGTTGAGTTTATTTTGAGTTGTAATTAATTAATTTAGTTTAACTGAGTTAAAGACAGTTAAATTAGTTCCAACTGATGGAGGAACTATTAGGAGGTCATACATTGGGGTGATGCTTGATGTGTTCAACAAGTTAATTGATGATTCACTCATAAATAACTCATGCATGTCAGATCTAAGAGTTACCCAATTGATATTGGAGTTCAAGGGCAGTGTACTATCAATTGTGTAATCATCCAAATTGTACAGGTGGTGCATGCATTCAGAGGAAGGCCTATGATGATTGTGCAATTCTAATTGAGGAAATTCCCTAATTAATAGGGGGCTAATTCCCTAGGAAACAATGCAAGGAAATAGGGAGTTAGGAAAGCATAAAATGGTTAAGTATTATCCTAGGCTTGTCTATCTAGAGATATTCAAGTATTAATGGTTAAGTATTATCCTAGGTTAAGTATTATGCAGCGGTTGTGATTTCTCAATCAATTAATTATTTCCGCTGATGAGTAGAGTATATTCAAGTCTATTGTTTTAGTAAATTACAATTAGCAGTTTGAATCTACAAGGAATTTCTAAATATAAAACCAGTGATCCCATCAATCATCTAGAGAATTCCTTTAATTGTGTTTAGGTGCAACATGAGAAAATCCATTGATCATTGATAAGTCTATCAGTCACTGGTGATATTCTTTTACTAAGCTCTTTTCTACAAAATAACACAAGGTCGTTGATCACCAATGATTCCATAAATGGTCATTAAAACTCAACAAGTCACATAAACTATCAATAAGAAACTGTTTTGATCATCAATGATTCAAAGGTCATGAACGTTCAATCCTAATTTTTTCATTGATGGTTGATTATGGTGTTCCATCCAAAAAAATGGTTTTCACACCTAGGATACCTCAACTACCCATCAGTCTAATGATGATTAGCGATCTTTGATTGGTTAAGTTTTATTTGAAACAACGAAATTTTTCACTAGCGTATTGAATCTTCCATGAGTAGCAATGTTGGTTAAATCAAAGTTAATGTGATAATACATCAAATTAGTCATGTACTCTATCATGTCATCACATCTTGATGCTTTCCCATCATATAAACCTTCATTTGACATCCTAAGAACACTACTTGTATCTTTGTTCTAAAAAATTTATCGGTTGAAATATTAGTATATATTGATACTTAAAGCATGCACTAGTTTCTGAGATGGGGATATTTAATGGTGAATTTAATAACTAGGTTGATCAAGTTCCATTATAATTTTTGTGATTTTCTCATTTTGGGACTGCATATGTTTATCAGTTGCTAATATATTTTATGTTCATACTTCTCTTAGAGTGGCATCTTCATGTTAATAATGAGTACTCATAAAAAAATTATTTTCATTGAAGTTGAGGCTTAATTGTCCTTTTTCTTGATAAGATACCCTTAACATATTATTGTGTTAAATATGTCTTTCAGGGAGCGAGTGGATATGTTTATTAATAAATATAGGCACTAGTATGGTAGTTCCTTTCATCTTGATTCTTATTATTGTTATTTTGTCATTAGTATTCATATTATGGCTTGTTGCAACGCTTTTGATGTATGAAAACCAAAAATTAGAGATCCAAACATGCACATGCTTGTCATCTTTCCACATTCCCGAGCCATGGTACTAATGTCACCATGGAACAATCATCAAGGCACCTTAAGCCTATAAAATTCATCAACATCCTTTTGGAAACAAGGATTTCATATGAATCATTCCATCATAGTGACTCATCAATTCGTGGTGCTCAAAGTGTTGTTACTCCACTTCTATAGGTTTGTTTCGAAGTGATGGTACTTCCAATAGTATAATATTATCCTTTTGTTGGAAAGAAAGGATAATTCCTAGAAAGATATAGCTAGCCAAATCATCAATATTACATGAAAACAGGGGTCTATAAATTTGGAGCTACCTGCAAATATCACCATCTAAAATATAGGTTCTCACAAATACCAATGTGTGTGTTTATTCTAAAAGGGATTTCCTTGAGACTTTATCAACCAACATGCACATTCTACCATATTTTCTATTTTCTATGTATATTTCAATTTTTGAATAAGAAATATTCCTACCATTATGGTATTTGTAAGTATTATCTTTCTTGCAAGTTGATCATCAATAGCCTGGTGTAATTTGCAATCCATTAGTATTACAAGCAGAGGCAGAGAAGAAAAATTGCATAGTCATTCTTCTCTACTGTAATCAAATCTACATCAAGAGTTTCTTATAACCATAAGTGGAGAGGCTTTATAGTACAATAAAAAATTACATTTAATTGAAAGCACACTTGTTGCAAGCAATTTTCTATACATTTTGTCCCTTGTATGGCATTTTCCTTAGAATTTTCATCATACATTTAAATCATATCGTCATATTGATCAATTTTCTACATTCAATTCTAATACTTTTATAAGAAAAAAATCTATGACAATGATTTAGGATCATTTTCCAACACATTGAATGTATCTAGTAATCCAAGTAAAATTCATTCAAGGACTAGTGTAATCACTACAAGGAAAAGGAAGGAAATAAAGTTTTCAAAGTTTTCAATTGAGGCCTTGTAAAGCTCCATAAAGGAGAGTATAAATCATTTTCAAGGAGGTATGTGATATATTATCCAACTTATGAAATTTGGAAACACGTCCTATAGCTTTGAAACTACAATTCTTTGAAATTTTAGCATCCACATCAAGATTAGTCTATGGTAATATTGTATCCTACAAATCCTAATTTGGTTCAATTGGATTTTTTGTAGAGGAGATGATTATATTGGAAATACTACACTCACAAAAAATCAATGATACCTAGATGTCACTTTAAGAGATACAATATTTTCTTCTAATTTTGAAGCAAGTTGCTAAAGAGTGCATGTAGGTCTTGTTATTACATTTTCATATGCCATATCACAAAACCTGGGAATATTTATTTGTAAATTTTATTATGGTGATTCCTTACATTGAAAATTATATATCTGTGGAAAATATTACATACCCAGTTCATAATTTGAGAGAAACAACTTGGTTATTAAGTTCTTGTGGCAATAACCTTACCCGAAATAGAGTTGGTATAGTCCATTTTTTGAAGACCAAATGGACGTGTTTTATAGAATACTCTCTTATGAATCTAGTTTATAATTCTATGTGAATCATTTTATTTTGATATCATATGAGAAAGTTATGCTCTAAAAACTAAAACCTATCCTAAATATGCACTCATAAAACTCTATATCCTAAGTTGTTCATTGGTATAACTAGCCTATCAACTCTACATATTTTAAAACCTATTTCTATTATATATAATTAGATGAATCTACTTTCATCTCCAATTTTAGTCAATTCAATCAATCACAAAATGAAAAAATTATGCTAAAAATTGTGGCTATTGGACTAGATTCGAAACTGAAAACAACTATGTGTAACATTCCCTACCACTCTCTTGTAATAATGCGGGATGTGGAAGGTGTTACTAATGATTTGAATCTAATTTTTAATGTCTTCCAAGAAAATGGGGTCATGGAAAAATTTCTATTTTCTAAAAACTTTTGGAATTAGATGTTAATGTTTCCATCATGTCTCGCTCGGTGAGAGATTTCCAATGATGTAAATTTTTTGTTGATCTGAATCCTGAATAAAAATTTAAGCTTAAAGAAAAATTTACCTATGAACATTGTCCACATCAACATTAGTGTGCTACATGGAACTTGTGTGATATTTGGATTTGATCCACATGGTGATGCCATGTGGATTAGTGGTTCAATGCACTAGCTCAAGACTTGTGTGTTTGTATGCATTACATAGAATTATAATTCACAAACATGACAGTGATAAATACACCTTCCCACATATAATATATATACTTCAAAAAACCAATCATATCCAAATCAAGGTGTTCTAAGTAGCATCTTAATACTATATGCATCCACAACTAAGTCATTCTTTGATTGTATCGGTGGAAGGCCTACATTAACATTCACTTATATGCAAGGAAATATACCCCTATCAATGTAATCCATACTTCACAAGAACTAACAACATTCAATGTGAATGTTGGTTCTAACTAGACCGAAATAAGACCAAATCCATTTTTTAACTTTTGGGACATCTTCAGGGTTTAAACTTAGCTATTTTTGTTTTGACCATGATTTGAAATGTACAGATTGCTAGATAAAGTACTTATGTATAATTCATATATATGTAGTAGAAATACTGACTTAGTTCATTCAAATCATATCATATACACATAAATGATAAAACCTACATTGTTAAGATCTGCCTTCAACACTCACAAAATGCAATAAGAGCCCCATCCCAAAATGGCATTGATCATATGTTCCTTTCATTTGGAAACAAAAGCTTTAAGAAATTAAAATATTAAGTAAAATTAAAATGAGAACTAAAAAAAACTATTAACAAATCATAAGTTCACAGGTAAGTGGAATGTGTGTTAAACCAAATTCCAAGGGTACATTCTTATTGTGGTGTGCACTGGACATATGGCATGAGTTTCAAAGGAATGGTTCCTAATTCAATATTTCCATAAATACTCATGTAGCAATAATAACAATAGTATTATATAATTTTCCTAGCATTGTGGTGGTAAGTCTAGCAATTTTCCAGTTTCCTAAAATTCAAATAAAGGTCTACTGTCAAAAAAATCATGCAAGTTAAACCCATGCAATCCAAATAGAAAATGTCATTGATATAAATTATCTCCCTCATGATGCTTTGGTGTCGACACTACCAATGGTGACACAAATTATAATGTGGGTTCTAAGCCTCGAGTCCTAATGGCTCGAATGCAAGGTGAGACCTACTAAGGTCTACCCCCCCACCCTTTCGGCTCCATAAGCAATGATATACTCTAATGAGTGAGCTCCAAACCCTGAGGGCCACTAGCCTAGATTCAAGGTGTACCCACCTCATTGCCCCATTGAGAGTCGGGGTCTGAGTCGTAAAGAAATGTTTTACCACACAATATGTTTGATGATTGGATGTAGCACAAGCTTGCCTCATCACCCCATTAGGGGTCATGGGTTTGAAGAGTTTACATGTAATACTCCATAAACCATAAAATATTTGGGAAATTTGAATGACTTATCACCATGGGTTATGTCCATTATTCAATCTCGGGCAAGGTTATTAACATGCCTTGAGCATGAGACCATGTAAGTGGTTATGGTTCAACAAATCGACCTCATTCAATTATATATATAGATACACACACACACATAAATGGAAAAGGGTGTTTGAATGCCTTAATGCCCACATATTGAGTGATCATGGATCAAACAATTTGAGATTTACAAACAGCTTTGGTTAATTGTCTAATAATTCTAGCAAATCTGAACTTATGACTTTTTCTTTGTTAATTAATTTGTAGTATGTTTATATGTGGGTAATAAAAAAAACACATTAATCACTAACCTAAATTGGTATCATATGCAACTAGTGTATCTAGATTAATAATACTATAAATCTTTAATAGATTATCTAATTATATTGCATATATAGTTATAACTCATAAAAATTATTTATGGTTAATTATCATAGGTATATATGATTTAAATCACATTATATTTCAATAATAATGATTCCACTTATTACCCGTACTATGGAAAATCACATAGTGATTTATGAGGGGAGTTAAGTGAGCAGACCACCATATAGATTTATCGGTAAAATGATTAAACCAAGGAGGCGATAATCTATAAAATATATTTCTAAATATATTTATTCAATGATTTATGTCTGATAGATCATATACCATACGTGAATGTAAGGTGATAATACTTGTTTAGAGGGAGCATCCCCATACAAAACTAAGTTGCTCAACGACATATCTGAGGGAGCAAGTTTTATATAGGAAAACCAGGTGATGCAATAATGGCTATGTATTGAAATACGCAAGTCACTTTATCCATTAAATCATTAATCATGAAACAAGGATTATTTCAACCATTTTATAAATGTTAGACCAATATAGGGATGTACAATCAAATTTTATAATATAAGTACGGGTTCTTTAACCCATCCATTGTAATTATAAATACATTCATAAATTTACGAAGTATCATTTATACACTACCGTAGACATATATACCTTTCAAACAACCATATAGGTAGGTAAATATCGTAACGCCTCAGCTAGTTTTTTTCACATATCTAAAATTATAAGTCCATAAACAGCGAATTTACATAAGTTATAGGACATTCGGGGAAACAACAAAATGTTCTTAGACGTCCTAGGTTTCACATAAACATTATCAATTCAAAATTTCAAGCTTATAGAGTGTACGGTTTATTTATGGCATTTCCCAAACATATTATACATTTTAAATTGTTAATAGAATCACTAATACCACATGAATTAAGTGACCATGAACATCTTAAGCTGGTAACTATTATGATTATATAAAATATCATTTAATCTTAATTTGCATAGAGACTTAAAGATAACTCGGAATTCACAAAACAAGGATCATACACTATGTTATTTATCTAGATGGTTTTATCAAACAACTGAAGGAGGGACTTCCACTCTCCTCACAACCATATAACAGTTGCACCATAATTCTCTTAAAATAGACCACCCCCAAGCTAGATCCAAGCTCTAGGGAAATTATGGGTGGTTTGACAGTAAATTAGTAAGCACCCGGTTTAGTTCTGAGCTTTCCAAGTTGATAAACTCCAATTTAAGCAAGGGATCAACCAGCAGTTTCACAAAGGTCAAGTGCCCAAGTTCATCAGCTAGTTCTAGATATAAAGTGATAGTTAGTTACAATATAGATATGGAAGTTATTTATTTTAGATATGTAGTGAACATTCTAAGTGAATGCAAGGTGCGAGCGTCCTTGGTAGAAATGGTGTGAATGACCAAAGCTCCAAGACATGATGCAATAGGGATGGTGTCAGAGATATAAATTCAATATCTTTTCTCTCTGTTACGAGGAAAGTAGTTATGTTATTTTTTGCATCCCATGCATAGATATAGAGGTAATTTCCTTTTCTCTTCAAATCGTAAAGAGGGAAAATTCAAGGTCGGTACTGCCCAGTCAACCTATCTCTTCACATTCCCAATAGTCGGTGGTTCTACTGAATCCAAAAAAAATTGGCCCAACCACATTAATTAAATACTTTTTATATGAGAGGTGGATTTTCGTAGCTGCAAAGTACCCACATTAATTCAACAAATAAAGGGTATGGATCAAGAAAAACCTGGAAATATTCCCTCGAACCATGGATCTGTAAGGTGGTCCAACCTTCAGTTGTGTAATTTATTTAATTTAATTAATTATTAATATATAATATTAATTATGGTTTGAGTCATTCGTGTCTCTCTCCACACTAGTGTGGTCATCATCGCTACATTTAAAATAGCAGGGGTAAAATAGGGGGATGTTACATTATCTCTTGCAGTCATCTTCTTAGCATTTTTTACATATCGTTTCAAATAAAAATCAAAATATGTTTGTAATGGAAAATATCCCTATGAACCTACTTTAATTTTTCTTTGGAATCACCCTTATTGTACGTCTGACATAGAATTTATCATTGAATTACTATCGGGTAGTCTAAGCTAACCGCCACTCCTTTAGCAAGTAACAATTAAAATTTTCATTGAATTCTTTAGTAGATCTATTTTATATGCATTAATTGTAATCATTTTGATATTTATTAGAGAAAAAAACTCATGATATATATTTTCTTCCATTATATCACCTTGTGTTGTAGGAAAAATGCTACTTTTTGTTTTGCAAGTCAAAGAAGGATCATAGAGGTCAATCCATAAATAAGTGATTTCCAAAGACAATTTCATGAAAACAGAATGGCACCAAGAAATGAAAAAATATAAATTGTTCTACAATGTAATGATGAGTCTTTACTTGAGTCATGTTTGAAACTCAAGCTTACTACCAAGGAATTCCAGTTGTTGACCAACACCGACACCAAGACTTTTTAAATAGGCATGGAAATTTAAGAATTGATTTGGAGATGAAGAAGACAGTGTTATATAAGTGAAGTCCCAGTGTTGCACTAGTAATGTCATTGTTGCATAAGACTCGTTCAAGGAGACTTAAGAGATCATGATATTCCCATGCATCTTTCCCAACTCAAAGTGTCCACTAAAGTTAATGAAGTTTCCTTTTCCTATGTGGTTTACTTTGAAAGTCAGTAATTTCCTCAATAATTCCATTAATGTAACCACTACTACCACATCATAACTTTAACCTACTTATTTCCTCCATAATACCTCCATAACTCCTTTCCTATCACCCACTCCTAGCCCACCGAATAAAGTAACTTGACTCACTTACAATACCAAGCTACCATTCCAGTTCCAATAATTATTGAATAAAGAGAGTTTGTTGTTATAATAGGTTTTGTTCTACCTACCTATTATTAGTATTTTCTAGCATAGTTCCTTCATATTCAAAATGTGCTACAAATTTTGCAGTATGTTTTATTCTTAATAATACTTCACATATCCACCATTGTTACAAAAGAAGCAAAATTAACAAAGTTATAAGGAAAATATCGGTACTACTACACAAGAACTAGTGCCAATAACTCTTGTGGTTTTCACACAAGAACCAAATACAAGGAAAATATCATAAAATAGAAGAAACAAATGCTGTCACACAATAATCAACACCTACACACTTTGATGTTTCCCCACAAGAAAAGTCTTACAATATCTGAAGGTTACCACACAAGAATCAACCTAAATAGTTCCTAAGGTTACCACACAAGGACTAACCTCAAAAGGCCCTACTATTACCACACAATAACAAACAATATAGATGATTAGTTGAAGAAGTTATCCAAGAGGAAAAGACTAGTGACCCCATAAGAACCTTTAGTAGAAAAAGTTGTTGCATAAGTAGTCTTCCCTCAAAATATTCAATGAAGACATCTTAGAACTAGGAGGAAATATTCTTAATAGTCCTGGGCAAAAAATTTCAAATATATTTTCTCTCTTCCATGAGAACATGTGAAGAACTTTCTATATACTTGATCATATACTTAATGAATACTGATGGACTTAGGTAAATGCACATATACTTATTATTTATATTATTTTATAGAATTCACTGAATACTTTCAATTTGTATTTGGAAAACCACTTAAGCCTCTCTTATTCTTTGTCCTACTTCCTTACAATTTGTTATTTTCTTAAGGATGGAAAATGTCTTTAATTTTCTAAGGGGGGAGGGGAAACCATCACTTTTACCTTATAGGACCACACCATCACTTTTCATGACCATACCATACCCACGGTTATTTAATATTAAACCTTCACCACTCAATTTGAACCATCACATCATCTTACTATGATAATTAACATCCATCCTAACATCTTGTTGATGCTAAAAAATGATCGAAATCAACAATGGGGAAATAACCTTGTCAAGGCCCCAAACTAAGCCCTTACCTATTTGGAATGGTGATTCCAACTGGTTCTAATGTGTCCAGTTACCCTCACTCTCCTTGTTGACTTTTAATGTTTCTAATTACTCGTCAACAAGAAGAAGCAATGAAACTCACCCTCCTGCAGTGCACTTGTAAGAAAGCAGACCTTAAAATGACACAAGGGTTCATCCAAACTATTAATGAGGTTTCTCCTACATAAATAGACTTATAAAAGATGATAAATAAATCTAAATCTAAATCTAGATGTAGACCTACTTACTAATGCCTCTCTTATTCTTTGTCCTACTTCCTTACAATTTGTTATTTTCTTAAGGATGGAAAATGTCTTTAATTTTCTAAGGGGGGAGGGGAAACCATCACTTTTACCTTATAGGACCACACCATCACTTTTCATGACCATACCATACCCACGGTTATTTAATATTAAACCTTCACCACTCAATTTGAACCATCACATCATCTTACTATGATAATTAACATCCATCCTAACATCTTGTTGATGCCAAAAAATGATCGAAATCAACAATGGGGAAATAACCTAGTCAAGGCCCCAAACTAAGCCCTTACCTATTTGGAATGGTGATTCCAATTGGTTCTAATGGGTCCAGTTACCCTCACTCTCCTTGTTGACTTTTAATGTTTCTAATTACTCATCAACAAGAAGAAGAAATCAAACTCACCCTCCTGCAGTGCACTTGTAAGAAAGCAGACCTTAAAATGACACAAGGGTTCATCCAAACTGCTAATGAGGTTGCTCCTACGTAAATAGACTTATAAAAGATGATAAATAAATCTAAATCTAAATCTAGATGTAGACCTACTTACTAATGCGTAAAAACATAACAAACTGCTCTAACTCGATACCTGGGAGATAGCTCCCAAATACCAAGTGCAAAGATTTAAATGTGATGGAGATTTAACATGAATTCTATGATGAATATATAGTTGCTAAAAATAGTTCCAACACCCGGTATTATTATTGCAAAACAGGTTTTGTTTAGAGATTAAATAACAAAAGATAAGCCATTAAAACATGGAAAAAGTTCACACAATTTCAATGACAATTAAATCATTTTAACATGGCATATTTATGAGTAAATAGTTACTTAGAAATTTGTTCAAACACAAGAGAAAATCAAGAATAAATAGCATATCTACAAAACCATTAGATCATATAGTTGATCTAGTAAATAAGAATCCACATATTAAACAAAAATGCAAAATATGGAATAATTGGCACATATCTATCATTAAAAGAATATGATTCTATTAACAAATAAAAGTATTTGAAAATACAATTATTAAACCTGGATATATTACTTTGTTTTGCAATGTATCTCCAACAATCCTCCCAAAATCGTCAATTTTGCTAGCAAAGAAAGAGTTGCAATAATGCAAGATCTACTTCTCTAACAAATATTGGATCTTGAAAAGAAAACCCCCAAAGCTCAGATCTAATTATTCCTCTCAACCTACAGCGAAAAATCATGCTTAGAAAATGCAAAGAGTCTCTATTTTGTAAAAAAGAAAAACCCTTTCTCCTTCTCCTAAAATCTTATTTATAATTTACAAAATTATTCAATAAAGAGAACTATTGAAAGAGAGATTTGTCAATTCCTCATTTGGAGTTGCAAATATTCCTTTTCATTCTTTGTTGTTCTAATCTCGTTGCTCCAAATCCTTGAGGCTTGATCTCTTCAACAAATTCTCTAAAAAAATTAGAATTAAACCAATTAAAATCAAGAGAAAACTCAAATTTCTAATTTTATGAAAAATAATTAATGAATTCAAAACTAATTCATTACATTAATAAAATAAAATTTGAGCTCCCTATTGCTTTGTATAGAGAAAATATTAGTAATTGAACAATATTGGAATGACTAAACAATAGTGAATCTTCTTAGCTAAAACAAACCCAGGAAATTAATTATTGTTGCAAATTCAAAACTGTATTTTTTGTTAAGTTTATGGAGTGTTTAATGACGAAATTTGGTCATGAAACCACTTCCATATCCTTCTCATGGAATAAGCTTTCCAGTAAACTTTCATTTTCTGAATTTCGTTGAATAAATCTCAAGATATCAGTTGCTAAACTCCGAATTCCAAAACTAAATTAATTTATTTTTATTTAAAAAAAATTAAACAATTTATTAATATTTTATTTGAATATATTTTTTAAAATATTTAAAATAAATAAATAAAAACAAAAATTAAATAAAAGAAAAAAATATTATATAATAAAACAAATCTAAATAAATATAATAAAAAAATGGAGTCATAGTTTAAATGTCTCATGGAGATGTAATGTGAGGGAAGGTAAATAGGAACGGAGTGGAGGAAGAGACCCACGTGGGACTCCACTCACCATTTAAAAAAACCAAAGCCTTACGTTATATATATAAGTCCACAACTCTTATGCTCCCCCACTTAATTAATACAAAGTCCCTTTCAAGCCTCTCACTCATTCTTTGACACCTCCCACTCCCACGTCAACCTAGGGCTTAGTCAATGGGGTGGGTAGGGCTTAGTTAATGGGGTGGTATGAATAATTGTAAAAGCCGTAGTTTAATTAGTTGGAGGAATTGCTTGGAAAGTTATAGAAATTTCGGTCATATTTAAAGAAAATTTGTCAAGTATTTTTGTAAATCCAAGTTATAATTGTTAAACTTCAAAATTTTAGGTGTCTTAGACGGTTTTTTATGGTGCTTAATCCATTTCCACTATCAAAAACACGATTCAAAAATTGCTTCTAAAAAAAATTTGAAATTTGTTTGCCCGGATTCCGACCACTTTTGACCGTCCGAACAATTCCTCCATCTCGGTAAACAACTCCATTGTAAAATGTTAACCTTCTCAAAAAAAAGCACTTGGGTAGAATATTCTTTGTATTATTTTTTATATATATTATATAATATATTATATATATTTAACATATAAAGTTTTATATATATATATTTTTATTATATATTATATTATATATATATATATATATATATATATATATATATATATATTATTCTTTGTATTATTCTTGATATATTTATATAATATATATTATATTATATTTACAATAAATTTTTAATATATATTTTTTTATTATGTAATTATATATATATATATATATAAATTTCATGAATCTTGTGGGTTTTTAAATAATATTAAATTAAGGAGAATATATTAAAATATATATATATATATAAATATATTATATATATATATATATAATTATAAATATATATATTTTTAATTAATATTCTCCTTAATTTAATATTTATTTAAAAACCACAAGATTCAAGAAATTTATATATATATTATAATTACATAATAAAAATATATATATTAAAAACTTTATTGTAAATATAATATAATATATATTATATTTACAAAAAGTTTTTAATATATATTTTTTTATTATGTAATTATAATATATATATAAATTTCTTGAATCTTGTGGTTTTTAAATAAATATTAAATTAAGGAGAATATTAATTAAATTATATATATATATAAGTAATTAATTATTTAGTCAAAATTAATTAAATAATTATATTACATATTTAAATTAGTTAAATTTATAAAATAAAAGGTGTTTGATGAAGGGAAATCAAGTATAATAACCCGAATTATTATTACCTAGGCCTGAGTCCATGATTCGTTCACTTGATCAATTGGCAACTCAATCTCTAAAGTGGTCAGATGTGGTCAATCTATTGCTTTTGGGCTAGATCTGGATCATGGAGTATCAGACATAGCAACCCTAGGCATCGTCGCCTATGCCTGCACATTGGAGTTGTCATCACGATCCCCATTGTTTGCCCATCTCCTTTCTGTAGTGGTAAGTTCATATTGGTTGCAAGGTTTTTTCTAGAAAAAACTAATTGGTTAGGCAACCCATCATGCTCGGTCTAGCCCAAGAGTTTCAGTTGTCACAAGAGGTTGTGGATTTCAATAACCTGGTCACAAATGGCCCCAAATTATAAAAGGCACCTCCTTCAAAGTTTATCAAGAAGATTGATGATATCATGAAGATAGTGATTTATGCACCACATTCTAGATCAAGGGCTCTCCAGCTGGGAAATCGGGGTCTGGTTGGGTAATTTAATGGCTTATGGCCCTCTCCTCGTGTATTGTTAGATCCTGGATTGATGCCAACTAGAAGCCAAAAATGAAGTGGCAGGTGGTTTCCTCCTTTGTCGGGAAGGAATTTTCACCTTTTATTTTGAACTTAAGTAGGATCAAGATGTGATTTTTAGAAGGGGGTCATATTTCATGGGGCCCCAAGGGCTTTATCTGGATCATTGGAACTCTAACTTTAACTCGAACTATGATATTCCCACAGCAGTCGTAGTCGAGGTTAAGCTATCGTATTTTCCCTCCATTCCTAAAATGATGCCACCTTCAGGCTTATTGGCAACTCTTTGGGAAAACACATAGATTGTGCAAAGCCCCGTGAGGTTGTGTTTGCTTATGCATGAATCTGTATGGAAATTGATCAAAAAAAGGGGACTCCCGGTAGTAATAAACCTATGCATGGATGATTAGACACATATCCATGAAGTTGAATACAATCAAATTCCCTTCAAGTGCAATATGTGTCCTAAGTATGGGCATTTTTCCAAAAATTGCACTAAAACTCCAGCTAGTCAAGTACACTAAGGAAATCAAGGGGATCAATGGAAACAATCTAAAAGGAGAAGGGGCCACAAAAAAAACAACCCCCCAAAAATGAAAGCTTGCATAGCATACTAAATGTCTGTCAATTAACAACAACACAAGTGCAAACAAAGTAGAGTACACGATTAAATCTAGAAATTATAAAGCAGAAAACAACAAATATAAAGTGCTAGAGAATCTCAATGAAGGAGACGGAACCTCTAACAAATCTCAAGATCCAAATCATTAACATCTACCTTCCCAAATCCTTGAGAAAATATCGGCTTATGATAACAAGACACTATAATACTCTTAAAATAACTTGGCAAATTCATCGGAGGAAGAGGAGGATGTCTATCAATCATCAAAGGGAGCTATAGGTCTTGCACTATTTTCCAATTTAGCATACGAGAAATCAAAGGTCAAAAATATAAGAGAAATTAAAAGAAGGATCTGACACACAAGAAGGAAATCTAACAGGGAAATTTGCATAGAGCAAATAGAAAAGGACAAGGAGTTGGTATATCAAAGTACAATCCTTGCCAATTAGTTGACCATGGAATCAAAGAAGGGAAAAATGGTGCAATAGTAGACCACTCGAAGAGGGCAACCCACAAGAGTAAGTAATGAATATTGTCTCCTGGAATTGAAGAGGCCTTGAATCTGATAAAAGAATAGCAGAAGCAAAATCATTGATGGTTAAAAAAATGACAAGTGTCTCCCTCTTCCAGGAGACTAAATTGGATGAGAATGGTTTCTCATCTAAACAAAACAAGATATGGAGTAGGAGTGATCTCTTTTCTTTCATATCCAAGGGCACCTCAAAAGGTATATGCATATTTTGGGACCCTGATCAACTTAAATAGTGTGAAGACACAACACTAGATTACCACATCAAAATATTGGCTCTAAATCAAGTATACAATGTGATTAATATTTATATGCCTATTCATTTTCGAGAGAAGAAAGAATGCCAAACTTCTCTTATGGATATAAAAGAATCGAATTTTGGGGCTAATTGCATTATTGGAGGAGACTTTAATACTACCCTCCACTAGAAGGAAAAGAGAGGGGGGTGTTGGTTAGGGATCCTTTCCAAGAATCCATGGAGGACTTAATTAGATCCCAACAAATGATAAACATTAAACCTCCTTGGTTTCATTTCACATGGAATAACAAAATATCTGGTACGGGACATATCACAGTGTGATTAGATCAATTTTTGGCTTTTGACAATTTCCTATCTCTATATATTAATCTACAATCACTAATCCTTCCTTGGCATAGATTTGACCACTAGTCTATCATGTTGAAAATAAGTACGCCCCAAAACTATGGCCCCATTCCCTTTCGATTCTCACCACTCTGGCTACAATCTCCTCACTTCTCAAAGGTGGTTGTTGCTTCTTAGGCTCATTGGGTGGATGGCAACCCAATTGGTATTTGGGAGACCAAAATTAAGAGACTCCAATAGAAAATAAAACAATGGTTAAAGAAATGGAAATCAAAAAATCAGGTTTCTCTTTTAGCTCTATAAAAACAAGTTGAAAACATTTAGTTCAGATGGAAACAAAATGTATTAGAAGAACACCTGCATCAAGAAGTAAAAACCTTCCAGTCTTACCATGCGCTTCTAAAACAAGAGGAAGAGCACTGAAGATTAAAGTCAAGGAGTGTATGGCTAAAATTGAGGAATAGGAATACTAAGTTATTCCATAATCAAGCAAAAAATAGGAGAGGAAGAACAACAGTTCAAATATCCAAATTCATGGGTAAAACTTCGATGATTTTTAGTTAATTGAAGATGTTGCCACTCCTCACTTCAGCAATTTGTATTAGACCCATGATCAAATAAATGAGGAGGAAGAACTCTTCATGTTGAAACAAGTCCCTGAGCTGGTCACAGAGGAGATGAATTCACTTCTCATTCCCCCCCCCCCTACCATTGAATAAATAAATTGGGTAGTATTTTCCTTTCACCCCAACAAAGCCCCGGGTCGGGATGGCTTCCCTGCCCATTTTTATCACCACTTCTAAGATGTAATAAACAAGGGACTTTGTGAGAATGATTCGCTTAAGCAACTCTATATGGGGGGGAATAAACTCTATTTTTTTAGCTGTCATCTTAAAAGACAACATTAATTCTTCCTTTGCCAAGTTTCAACCAATTTTTCTTTGTAATGTCTCTTACAATATTATCTCTAAAATTTTGGTGATGCACCTCATGAAAATTATCCCACACATCATCCTTGAAAACCAAGGGGGATTTGTCTCGAGGAGACAAATTTTTGACAAAGTAATTATGATTCAGGAAACTGTTGATTCAAGCTGGCAAAGAGACGACCAGGCATGCTTATTAAACTAGACATGGCTAATGCATTTGATAGAGCTCGACATAGTTTTATTTTCAAAGTAATGAAAAAAATGGGCTTTGATGATTGGTTTATTCAATGGATGGACTTGTGTATTGGTTCTCCTTTGATGGCCCCCCTTATCAATGGAACAGGAACAAGTTTCTTTAAGGCCTCTAAGGAAATAAGATAAGGATGCCCCCCTTCTCCCTTCCTGTATATTATAATGGTCAAATCTCTTAGCAGGCAATTGGATTATGAAAGAAGAACTGGTCAATTACCGAGTGATGAGCCTCGGTATTGCAACAAGAATGTTGCAACTCCCAAGGCTACCGACTTTAATTATCAACCCGGGGTTCGTACAAACTTAAGAGGTATTGGCACTATATATGTAGCATACAATGTGTCATTCCTTTTCTATCATGATGTAATGGAGTTCATGTACTGAAGTCAAATCCTAAACTAATTTCAGAAAATGAAATGTTCGAAATGGAACCTTAACCTATTGCAAGAAAGAAAGTACAAGGAAAGAAACCTATTCTAATTGCATAAAGATCATGAACTAAATGTAAAAGAAACCTAGCTTAACCCTATTTATCACATGTGTTTATTTAAACTAACTGAGCATGAAATCTGATCTAGAGAGTACTAACTGTTGTGTGCATGTGTAAATATAAAAGAACTCATTTTTTCAAATCTTTTTGCTTTATAAATGCAAATGCTAATCTTTGGCAGGGAGACAGGTGTGGAGCAAGAGGGGTACAATGATTTTGATGGCTTGGAGGTCAAGTATGGGCCTAATCCCAGCTTCAATGATGAGTTTCTCAATTGGGGCTCAAAACAGGCCACTACAGGATTTCCTACACGATGTACAAGTTCTCTTACAGGATCTCCTAGTTCTCCTACAAGATCCCCTGATTTACTACAGGATGTTACAGATTTACTATACGAAATTATAATTCATCGAATGACCAAGAAAATCAAATCCAAATTGGATGGGACAAATTTTTTTATTGACTAGGATGACTTAGGTCCCCATTCCAAGTGGAATCAGTCAACAATACCTTTGTTAACCCATGCTAAAAAATAGCACAAAATTACTAGTCAAAAATCTAGAAATTCGAGAACTAGTGAGCTAGTAAATCTAATTCAAGTGGAACCAACTCGATTGAAGCTCATTAGCATGCTCTAAAAAGTAACATAAATTTATTGTTCTTTGCCACAAAGGAGTTCCAGAAATATAGATTTGGGAATAAGAAAGCTAATCCAAGTAGCTCAATGATTACGATGCCCTTACAAAGCTTTTCCAAGGATGAAATTATGCTTTTGATCCTGCAAAAGAACTTACATAAACCTTGTAACCCAATCCTACAACAAGAAATCATTAACACTAAATGCAGAAATAAAAAGAAATAAAAACAAGAGATACATGTGAATAAGAAGTGAAAAGAAGGAAAGAAAATTATACAAAAGGGCTCTGAGGCTCCTGGGATGGCCAAGCCCAAGGAAATGCAGAGACCTATGTAGGAGAACAATATTTAGAAGTTGAACATGACACCAATATTCATTATTCTCATCAATACAATTACATCCCCGCAAGAAAATACAATGGAGTTGCAGAAATACGAGTTCTCTCCACAAGAACACTAATGAAAAATCTATCTCTAGACGCAAATTCGACTTGATACTTATACAAAATGATTAGGAATCATTCCCCGTGAATGAAGGAAGCTTTCCCCACCAAAATCCCTTGATTAGTGGATCTAGTTCCCAATACTAGGAATCTGCATTAAATGGGAGGGAACACATTCCTAGATTTTCTCAATCATTGGAGTTCCATAATCTATGCCATAATTCCATAATATCTTGTTGATTTATTATTTAATAGTGATCCTCATGTAATAAGGAGCAAGTCCCTAAATTATCTCCTCCTTCAAATCTTCATAATTTGCACAATATTCTCATAATATTCCACAAAAATAAATAATATTAGGCACAAATATGAAATTATTCATTAACCTTCCTAATGAATATATTAAAGTTAAAAATACATTATCTAATGCAAAAAGAGAGGTTTAATTTTTTGGAGTGTCATAGGCCTTAATTTATGTTTAATTTGCATGGGCCTTAATTTATGTCTAATTTAGAGGCCCATCACCGAGGATTTGCTTCTATGTTGGCACCAAGAGCATTAATCATGGACAGTTTGCAAATGACATGATTCTTATGTGGGGAGATTCAGTTGTAATTGGTATAAGGTACAAAAGGGTGCTAGACAAATTTCTTGTTGTGTCTTAAGGATTGGAGAATGAGGACAAATCCCAAATTTTCACGTGGAACATCAGTATGATCTCACAAAAGAAAATTGCATAAATGTTTGGTTTCAACGTGGTTGAGGACTAGACATAATTCAAATATTTGGGAATTTTGATATGCTTAAAAAAACCCCCCTCTAGATCATGGCATAATATTCTAGATAAAATAAAATAAAATAAAATGGAGAATTATGGAGCCCACTTGCTCAATCTAGCTAGAAAAGTAGTCCTAACTAAAGCAATTATGTTAGTTATTGCCTTGTTCCAATTTTCTTCTATAATGGCCACCAGGTATGTTTTGCATCGTTTGTGGGTTCATCTCAGAAATTTTTTGTGGGAGGGGGGTAAGTCTACTACCAAAAAAAAATCATCTTATAAAATGGGCCACAATTCAAGCCCCAAAACTTCAAG
This sequence comes from Pinus taeda, assembly GCA_000404065.3. Lineage (NCBI taxonomy): Eukaryota > Viridiplantae > Streptophyta > Pinopsida > Pinales > Pinaceae > Pinus > Pinus taeda. Next base: position 44,976 of record APFE030902681.1, on the reverse strand, counting down.
GGGGGTTGGGTATTAGATATCCATCTCTAATAAATATTGCATTTGGGGAAAAAATTGACTGGAAGATGAGGACTCAACCAAATTCGTGGTGGATTTGAATATTGAAGGCAAAATACCAACAACAACCCGAGGCAAATATGCAACTTAGGCAGTGTTCTCCTATCTAGAATATCCTCTCACCAGCATCCTTTTATATTAGTTCACATCTTAATTGTATATCTCAGAATGGGGAAACTATCATACTTTGGGAAGATTCTATACTCCACCACTTGTCACTTGAGAATGTGGAGGAATTACACCCTCTAAATTTCCACATATGCCTGAGGGGAATAAAAATATTTGCTCGCATCTCTCAGTGGAATGAAGACAGTCTTTGGATTGACTAGAATTTGGGTGATCTCACTGGCCAAATTAAGCCCCTTGGTGAAGTTCTAAAAAGGATTTTGGTTGGAACTACTCCCATAAATCATCACTCGCATGATAGAATAGGTTGGAAAGATCCTTCATATTCATTTAAAGAGGGTAGCTTGGACCTTCTCTTCTAATCTCAAATTCCTCCCAATTCCTCTCTTTGGAGAAAACGAAGGGCCCCAAATTCTCTTCCTACATTTAATATCTTCCACTAGCTACTTCTCCACAAGAATATTCTGACTATGAAGAATCTTAGGAAGAATGGTATCTAGTGCCCTTCGAGATGCTCCCTATGTGAAAACCACGAGGAAATTATCTCCCATATTTTTTTGGAATACTCTTATGCTAAGGTAGTTTGGTCTATCGCCTTTGGACCTTTGTTTCATAAATTTTGTTGGCCTTATGGCCTTCAAGAGTTCTTTTCCTCCTAGCATAGACACTATTTGGGCTCCCTTTAGACCAAATCCTCCTTTAAATATGTCTGTCTTTCCCTCCCCAAATTCATTTGCTAGAAAATTTGGCTTTCACGAAATTTTGTGATTTTCAAAAGTATCTCCTTCTCGACTAACCCTGCAACTTTAAAGGCCCTCTCCCTATGTCTTGAACTCAACCCTCTCCTTAGATATCCCTCCCTTGATGCTCTTGAAAATCAATGAGTTTGCCCCTTAATTAAATTGTTTCCATCACATCAACCTCCTTCAATATTTCATTCTCCTAGTTGGAAGTTGTGCTTATCTCCTCATGAACTGGATGATTGGAAGAAACAACAACAAAAATGGATATACAAAATTTGATGGGGCTTCTAAAAAATATTCAAGGGTGGCAGGAGGGGGATGGATATTACTTAATCTTGATGGAAGTATTGAGAATAAATTTTCATGGGGACAGTGAAAAAAAATCAAAAATTAAGATAAGATGTATGGTCTCGTGCAAGGTCTATATATTGTTAAAGATAAAGGCATTAAAGATATCATTTTCATGGGAGATTCGCTACTTACAATTCATTATCTCATTAATGGGATTTTCTCAAAGGATAAATACCTTTCCTTAGTGATTCAAAGAATTAGAAAATTGGTTACATACTTTCATACCAAGGAGTTCTATCATATTCTCGAAATCAATAACATGGACATTGATATACAAGCCAATAAGCCCTCCTCTTTTGAAGAGACTAAGTTAGAAATTAATGGATCTAATAGTTATTATTATATCCCCTAAGATTATATGGATCCTAGGATCTTGTTCTCCCCTTGGTCCCTCCCCTACTTGGAATACATTTTTTTGTAATAACTTTAGCCTACCCTCCCAACTGTATATAACCCCCTTTACCCAATTTCCCCTATGTGAGGCTCTCCATAATCTCCACATCTATTTGTTGGATCAAAGGTTTTGTATCAAGATTGGGTTATCATCCTCCATGACATTGCATCGTATGGGAAACGTCATCATTCGTTTGTGCTACCCTCTACCTTGCATGATTGGTATTACTGCAATCATCACTATTGACCTTGGAATCACCTTCCTCTCAAAATCATGATGGCTCTCTTTGGGAGGTGTATTGGAACTTTATTGTTCGGTTGATGAGTAGTGTGTAGATTGACATGGGAACGATCGATAAATCTTGCCTTCGCCTGTCCCCTGTTCCATTCATGTATGAGTTTGCATTTCATGTTGCTTCATCATATCCATAATCTACTAACATGTATGTGGTTATGTCTTTGGATTTAAATGTGGCAGCCAGAAATCCAAATTTCTAGTAGCTCTGTGAAGAGCTCCACTCCTAGTATCAATTTTTCCTTCTCTGCATGTTGAATTTGTGGGTTAGACATTCCAATTCTTGGGAATTATGGAGGACATGACTCACTAGTTCTGAATCCACCCTAGTAGCACCTTAGCTCGCCTATTTTGGCATCCTTTGGAATATTTTGGCCCTTTTGCAAGAAGGTAACTCTTTATTATTTGTTTTCAATTTGGAGCTCAACAATCTCTACAGTTTGGATCGAAATTTATGTGAAGAAGGATCCTCCCTCTACACTCTGGGTTTCAATGTCTCATGTTTATTGAAGAGGTTTGAGGCTTTATTGAACATCATTCCAGCAGTACATTAGCCACCCTTATCAGGAGCTCTTTGGACAGTTATGGTTCATGGGCAGGGTGGTAAATCATTGTATTTTTCCTTAAAGGTTATTTTTTACACCCTTTGTTGTTTGGATGAGATTTTTTATGACTATCATTCTTTCATCTTCGGTTAGGGATTCAATAATTTGAGGTCTATGAGGCTTGTGCTTGAATTTCCTTGTTCCCAAAAACTTCTAGCCAAGCATATTCCTCTTGTAGTCATATTGGGGTGGTCTGGGTAGTATCCTTATGGTATTCGCATCTTTTTCAATCTCTTTTTGTGTGCTCTCATGAATTCTGACACCAATTCAGATACCTCCTCAGTGGAAATCCCCTGTACACCTTGTTTGTCTACTCATGAAGCCCTCCATAAGGTTGACTATGATCTGCAAGTTAAATTTTTCGAAATGTATCATTCACAGAAGGAATTTACTCACGAGATGATGGCTCTCTAGCATTAGATCTCTCACCTGGTGGATGAAGTGGATGTGCTCCGGGGCATAATTATAGATTTTAAACTCAACAAAGATGTCCCTACAAACCAAGATGAGCTCCAGGTGGACCCAGGAAAGTGAAGCATTGACCTCAACAAGCCAGTGACGGAAAATGACTAATTTTCATTTTGATGCCTAAACAGTTTGTGTGTCTTTGGCTCCTCTTACAGTTTTGTACATTCTATGTAAATGGGCCTATAGTTAGTCTACTAGTATATTTCCCTATAATGGGCTTGTGGTCACTTCGAACTCTGGTTTATCCTGAAAATTAGCAACGTAATCTCCCGAGTATTTTTTTGTGACCAAGCATAGACTTAATATCAAAGCTACTCATTTTTGTATAATATATATTATATATAATATAGATATATAGATATATATAATATAATATAATATAATATATAATATATAATATATATAAATAATATAAATTAATAATATATATATATATATATATATATATTATATATATAATATATATAATAAAATGCATATTTGGGTATTTTAAGCCTAGGCAGGGAAATTTAACTAATTTTTTATTGACGATATTCTCCAAAACGTAATTCCAAATGAATAGAAACTTGAACCATTGGAAATTTGGCGATATAACACATGCAATGGAGTAATTAAAACAAAAATCCAAGAAAACTGAAAAATCTCGCATAATAAGAAAAATTAAAGCAATAATGAAGTGATTTGACCAAAATTTGCATTAAGGGTTCCCATAATAAGTTTGAAAAATTATGGGTGGTGTTGTGGCCATAAAAATTGGCGACACATGGGGATCAAGAAGTTATCTCTGGTTTAAAATAATAGGCTTAAATTTACCAAAAGGCGCAAAGTTAATATTTCACAAATTTCTCACACATTATGTCATTTCTAAAAGGTCCCACATAAGATGAATCAAGGTAAATAAGCTCATAAAAACAAAAGTACTTGAATGTTTGATCCAAAACAATGAATCCAAATGTAAGGAATAATTATTATTATTTTAAAATTTCTCTCCACTATTGGATAGTAAATATAGCTAGAAGGATTTTAAATATTAGTATGCATCTATTAAATATGAAATTACCTATTTTTCTACTGCCAACGAGCCTATTCAGTACCCCGACGGGTTCATACACTTCCCACACCTTTCAACCCTCTTATGTCACCCAATTTGATAGGATTTATTTGGAAAATTGCTTTAGGAATTGGGTGAAGAGAGCGGGGTGGTACAAGAGGATTTCTATTTAAAGAAATAGATGTGATACTAGATTAAATTTGACGCACTAGTCTCCTCTTCATCTACCAATGTAGAGTTTTTTTTTTATGTGAAGGGGTATGGGAGTGATTCAAAGCAAAGATTGTAGACAATTCGTTCCTTTATAAAGTTGAACTTATACTACTTGAATCAAATCTCAATGTTCCCCATAAATTATGGTGTATATATGAGAAAATGAAAAATTGGTATGGATTGCCTTAGATAAATGAAATCCTATTGAAGAGGTAGAGTAAGTATTTCCCCATGTAGACCAACTAATATTGGGTAAGAAAAATTCCCCAATATGAATTTTGGAAATATCACAAAATCCAAAGAAAAAAGATAAGGGAAAAGCCAAGTTTGAAAATAAAATTCAACAAGACTACTCATGAAAATAATTCAACAAAAGAATAAATATGAGGAAAGAATATGTGCTTTTTTATGTTGAGATCTTGTTAATTTTTGTCTCATAAAGTTGTCATTGATTAGGCTTTTATTGAAAAAAGAGATTTTAAAACTACGAAGCAGCTATGGATAAAAGATGAAGTTGCATCAAATGTCTCTTATTTAGGAAATATCTTGTTTTAAAATAAGTCAGGAAAAATAAAGAAAAAGATACTAAATGAAAACAAGGTAAAGTAAAGAGACTTCCCGATGTCACTTGCATGCCATTAATCATCATCACAACTACTTCTCTAAGCCAGAAGGGGTGTAAATTAATATAAATAATTTTTAAGAAATCTTCCCGGTAGCATCAAACCTTCAGTGTAAACAATGAGGACCTATAAAAATAGAGCTTAAATTAGAAAATACTTAAACTAAAACTAAAACTGAAATCAAAAAATAATAGAGGATGAAGATAAACATATGAAATTTACCTTGAAGGATTTTTTTAAGATTTACTTTAGAGATCTCGACTTCCTCCAAAATCATTTTTTCAAGAAGAAACTTCCCTTCATGATCAAAATCAAATAGCAGAAAGAAGTTCCAACTCTATCAAAGTTCATATGCCTATAATCATCGAATTTATTGAATCTAAACTAGAGAGAGCATTATTCTAGAAAGGAATAATTCATATCCAAGGAATCAAGAATAAATAAAAATCCTCATAAATAAAAATAAAGAAAATGAAAATCTGCCAAAATTTTACTTCACTTTGTATTGTGACTACAATTATTCTCTTTGCCTCTTCTAATTTCAATCATATTCTTTATATCTGCAGGCTAGATGAAATCATTTTGATTTTATATTAGCCACAAAAAAAATTTTAAATCCCCATGGAATTAGACCAAAGTCCCGACCTATGTAGTGGTTTATATATAATAATATATATTATAATATTATTATAATAAACACATATATATAGAGAGAGAGAGAGAGAACTTGGACATTTTCGCAGTGAGTATTAGAGTAGAGCAGTATATATATAATAAAATCACAAGAGAATCCCCCAAATCCCATATCAATTGATATCTAGTGATTTTACCTCTACAACAATGTTGATAGATAGGAGAGTGTGAAATGGTGTGGTGATGTGTGAATGGAAAACACCCACATAAAATTCATAGTGAATAACCACATCACCTTGATGATGAGTGCGCTTACCGATTTTCCACGTAAATATGATAGCTTCTTAGGGGTGACAAGTGGTGCGATGTGATTTGAAGGGGCTATGAGTTGGCATCATCGTGGCCAATTACATCAACCCAAGAGCTAAAGCCTGGAAAGAACAAAGAGTGTGCACTAAGAAAATGGTTGGGGTGAGTAGATCCAAGATGATGTGGGGAAGGATGTGTGTTCTAATGAAAAAGTAATGTGAGGTTATGTGATTTTTGAGTGGATGATTTGATTCATCCCAAGAGAGGGATTCTAAACGAGATGGAGTGCTAGCGCCTTCCAAGGGTCGGGATGACATGGAGCAACATTACATGGAAAGCGAGAATGAAGGACCAATAAGAAAACTAGAGTGGGGCATGTGTAGGACCTACAAGTTGTGTGTGATATTGAGTTGTCCTGGAGATCCATCCCAAACTTATTTGAATGGAAGGGCATATGAAACCTACAGGGAAGGAGGATTAGGATGGTGGAATGGAGGATCATGTGAATATCAAATCAAAAACATCATGAGTCAATTGGAATTCCACATGGGATGGTTGAGTCATCTCTGAAGTGAGATCCTAGATGAAATGAAAGGTATGTATGATGAGAGTTCTGGGATGACAAGCTTTGGGATGACGTGGAATGGAAGAGGGACCCATGAAGCATGAGGTTAAGAAATCGTAGAGGCAGAAAATATGTGGATGGAAATAGACGGATGGAGAAAAGGACATGCAGGCTCGAATGAATGACTACGTCACCCTAGGAGGGAAATATTGGAAGAAACGAATGAAGAGACTCTGTGATCCTGTCGGGGTAATGTAGTCAGGATTATGTGGAAAGGTAAAGCGAGAAAGGACACTCATAAATCAAGTTGGGAACATGTTGTACAGGAAACAGGATCCATCTATTCATGTCATCCCAAAAGGTTAAAATCCAAAAAGAAAAGAAGGAAAATAGGAAGGATTCCACTAGGGAAAGAAATGTTTCAGGATGACGTGGGAGACATTAAGGAAGCAGGGTTAATCTGAATGGAGGAAAACAAAAAATTAAGTGGGTTCTTGTTTGCTCATTAATAAATTTATTTCAAGTCTCCTTCACATTTTTCAACTATTGCAAATTTTGCTTGCATTATTCTATTTCCCAAATAACCTACAGCTCAATTAAATTCCTTTATTTGACAAAACATGTAGTGAGTGAGGTCTTTAGCTCTGAGATTAATTTTCCACTAGTGATGCTCAAAGATTGGGCTGCATCAATAGAACAAGAAAAACATTTTAATGATTCATATTGTAAATTTGCAAAGAAGAGATACAAAGCAAAGCACCTGTACAAAGCACGTCTTGTAAAAAATTTAAAATTCTAATGAATGGATGAATACTTCCCTAAACATGGTCATGAGAAAATTTTATTAGAATAATTTTAAACCATTATTTTGCATAAAAATCAAATGGATATTTGTTCTCTTCTTTTCTACCTACATTATTAAAAGAAAAACAAAAGCAAAAGCAATCTACATTAGCTAATCCTGCTCCTAATCTTAATCTACATAGCATACTCAAACTAACTAAAGTCGTACATATAATGGATCCATTCCATTAACGTAAGCCATGAAAGAAAATGCATATCAAAAACTAGTAATGAAAATAAAATTACAAACAAATTATCAAAAGAAAATGTCAACCTATTATGTACATGAATTTCAGATAAGCTTAGGAAAAGAAAATTATTTACAATAAACCTCTCTTGAAACTCATAATCCAATTAGGTTTCAATGGGATCATAAAAATTAAGATGAACATTTGTTAATGGTTGGAGAGGATTCCAACAAGAGCAGGATAAGAGAATATATTCAAATGATATAACTTTAGATGTTATAACCTCTGAAAAATTGTCAGTATTATGTACATGAAGTAGAATATCAACAATCTTCTGTGTAATTGAACTTTTCAAACAACTTTCAAATGGATCATTTGAATGAAATTTCAGTAAATCTTTCAGAAAATATTTAGATAGATTAGATAGTTGAATTGATTGTATTGATGCACTCACAAGTTCTTGAATGTGTGGAAAATACATTTGAAAAGAGAGAATGAGTTGATATGACATGGACATCAAATGAAATTGGAAGATTAGAAGCTCTTGATTCTCATGGCTAAGGCCTTGAAATTCATTCTCAGATTCTTCCACTAATGCACTTTGTGGGTGTTCAACACTTAATTTCTTAATATGCCAGCATAAGGAATCCAAAAATTGAAAAATAAAATAAGTATACAAATATGAAAATAACCATAATAAATAAAGTATAAACAATAAAATTACATCACTAACTATAGTATTGTTACAGGTAGTTTTACAAAACAATTGGAATGTATTTAGAAGATTTTCCTCCTCACAAGTGTCAGCAAATATATTACAATCATAACTATTACTAGCATCTACTTGTGAATAAAAAGGGGAACTTGAATAATGTAAAGATCAAGAATTTGAATAGATTTATACTCAAGAAAATTTGAATCATTGTGACATTTTGGTAGTTCAAGATGAGAACCATTTGTAGTGATATTAGTAGAAGAAGATCCTTCAACTTGAAACATGGATTGACTTTGAGAATCGAGAACAAGAGAATTTAACAATTTGTGGGATAACTCAATATTCCCAAACTCGTAATCATCATCATACTAATGTGACAATTTTGATTAGTATTCCCTTCCTTTTCATAAGACATATTAGAACAAGAAGAAAGATTCAATGAAATTCCAACACTGTTGAAAAGGTGAACATTAAATGACTCTTTGCCCTAATCAAAACTAATTGGAAATTCATTATTTGTTAAAGTTATGATAGTATCTTTGTTGTCTAAAATAGCATTTGTGTAAAGAGGAATCATTGAATCACAAGAAAATGAATTACTATCAGCAAAAAGATCGGAATAAAGAGAGAAATGATTATTTGAAGATATGAACCTGAAAATTGCTCTACCTATAGATTCTTATTCAATTTCCATAATGTAGATTTCATATTCTTGATGATGTATCTGGCTGACTGCACTTTCTTGAATATTAATTCTTGGTTGCCTCAAACTTTTTGGTTGATCATCATTCAAAGCATGAGAAAATTCATATTTTTTGTGGCAAATTGGACATTGTTGGAATTCTCAACTTGTATTGTTGCTTGTTGATTTTCTTCTTTGTTATAAACAACAATTTCATTTTCATTTTGAGAAGTTGATTTTTCTATAGTAGCGTGATTTAAGCATTCTTAGTATTAGTGTTTTTTATGTTGAATGTGTTTATGCATTCCTGAGAAGCTTAATTACTAATTTCTACATTTTCTTCTCAAAGAGATTCGACCATGCTATTAATAACGAGAGACTCTTCAAAACTAGAAAATGTGTTCAGAGCAATAATATCTTTAGGTTCATTATATCTATGAGGAATACAAGGAAGGGTAAAAATATGTCAAAATTATTCGATCAATTTGATTTAATGAGGTAAATCTTGCACTTGAAATTGTACGAAAATAAATTTAAATCTGATAAGAAAAAATTCAAAAGATTCCTCTTCAAATCTATGAAGACTTTCAAGGTGAATACATACCTTGTCATAATCATAGTCCTAGAAAGCGTGGATAAATATTCTTACAAACTCGTCCCAAGCATGTACAAAGGCAACTCACAGTGGTCAACACTAGTCTTTGGCTAACCTTGTCAAGATAAGAGTAAATATCCCGCAAATCACACCACCATCAATATCATAACCATTACAATTTAAAATAAATTGAAGAACATGATCAGAAGCAGAAACATTCTCCATACTATTAGACTTTATTTTTTACAATAGCTTTACTACCTTTATTGGAGTGGTGGTCATTGTGAGTCTAGCGAAGCAAATCCAAATAGGAATTTTAGAAGGGTCCATTGCAAATAAATAAAACTTTGAAATACAATACTCAAAAGGGAAATTCGTCAGTTGGCACTCCTTCTAGCGCCAAAATTGTTTATGGCAAAAAATGACTAAAAGAAACAATGGGGAGATCACCTGGTCAGGGCCCCAAACTAAGCCCTTATCTATTCGGAATGGTGATTCCACCTAGTTCTAATGGTTTTAGTTACCGCCTCTCCTTTTTGACTTGTAATGTTTCTAATTACTCATCAACAATAAGAAGAAATCAGACTCACCCTCTTATAGTGCACTTGCAAGAAATCAGTCCTTAAGCTGACACGGGGGCTCAGCAAAGCCACTAATGAGGTTGTCCTACATAAGGAGACTTCTAAAATATGAGAAATAAATATAAATCTAAATCTAAATGCATACCCAGGAGATAACTCCCAAATACCAAGTCGGTTGTCCTACATAAGGAGACTTCTAAAATATGAAGAATAAATATAAATATAAATCTAAATGCATACCCAAGAGATAACTCCCAACTACCGAGTCTAAGGATTTAAATGTGATGAAGATTTAACATGTGCTTTATGATGAATATCTAGCTGCTAAAAACAGTTCCAACATCTGATATTATTATTGCAAAACATGTTTTGTTTAAGATGGAAAATTTATGAGTAAATAGTTACTCATAATTTTTTCAAATGCAAGAGAAAATCAAAGATAAATAGCATGTGTATATAACTATTAGATCAGATAGATGATCTAGTAAGAAAGGATTCACATATTAAACAAAAAAATAAAACATAGAATAATTGACACAGATCTACCATTAAATGAATATGATTTTATTAAAAAATAAAAATATTTAAAAATACAACCATTAAACTTGGATTGCTTGCTCTATTTTACAATGAATCTCCAACAATCCTCCCAAAATCATCAACATTTCTAGCAACGAAAAGAGCTGCAATAATGCAAGATCTACTTATCTAACAAAGATTGGATTTCAAAATAAAACCCCCAAAACTTAGAAACGAGTATTCCTCTCAACCTACAACCAAATATCCTCCTTATAATCGTACAAAGAGTTTCTATTTTGTAGAAAAGAATAACCCTTTCTCCTTCTCCTAAAATCTTATTTATAATTTACAAAAGTCTTCAATAAAGAGAGTTATTGAAAGAGAAATTTGATTCCTCATTTGGAACTGCAAATCATCATTTTCATTCTTTGTTCTTCCAATCTCATTGCTCCAAAACCTTTATGCTTGATCTCTTCAACAAACTCTCTAAAAAAATAGAATTAAAATCAAGTTAAAATCAAGATAAAACTCATATTTCTAATTTTATGAAAAAACAATTAATGCTTTCAAAACTAATTATTAAATTAATAAAATAAAATTTGAGCTCCATATTTCTTTCTAGGGAGAAAATATTAGCAATCGAACAATCTTGCAATAAATAAGTAAAAGCAAATCTTCATGGCCAACGAAATTCTTCCAAAATAAACCTAGGAAATTAATTATTATTGCAAATTCATAACAGTGTTCTCTGCTAATTTTTTGGAGTGGATAATCACCAAATTTGAACATGAAATGACTTTTAGATCATTCTCCATGGAATAATATTTCCAAAAAACTCTTATTTGCTCAATTTCATTAAGTAAATCTCAAGATGCCAATGGTTAAACTCTGGATTTCAAAACTGAATTAATTATATTTTGTTAAAAAAAAATTAGAAAGTTTATTAATGTTTTATTTGAATAAATTTAAATAAGTATTAAAAAAACAAAAGAAAATAATATATAATATACAATAAAACAAAACAAAATAATATAAACAAATAAATGTCATAGTTTAAATGCTGGAGGAGGAGACCCACTCGGGACCCTCTCTCCACTCACTCTTTAAACAAGCCAAAGCTTTATGTTATATATATAAGTGCATGACCATTATGCTCCTCCCACTAATTAATGCCCTTCCAAGCCTCTCACACTCTTCGATGCCTCCCACTACCACGTTGCCCCGGGTGTTATGAATAATTGCAAATTTTGAACTGGAGGGGAAAGGCACCACTGGAATACTATCTTGTATTATTTTTAACATATTTATATAATCTATGTTATATTATATTTACAATAAAGTTTAATATATAGTTTCTTATTATATGGTTATAATATATATACAAGTTTTTGAATTTGGTGTTTTTAAATAAATATTTAATTAATAAAAAAATTATAATTTTTTAAAAAATTATAAACTAATTAAGCTCATTAACTCAATTAATCAAAATTAGTTGACCAAATAATTATATTTACATATTTCAAATTAATTGCATTAATAAATAAATTAAAATGTATTTTTACATATTTTAAGTCTAAACAATAAAATTTGACTAAATTTTGACTGAAGATATTTTCCAAATCGTAATTCTAAATGAAGCAAAACTTGAACCGTTGGAAAGTTGGCAAGAAAACACACATAATGGAGCAATTAAAATGAAAATCCAAGAAAAGTGAAAATCTCGCAAAAGTAAAGCATTAAAGAAGTGATTTGACCAAAATTTACATAGAGGGTCCCCATAATAAGTTTGAAAAAATATTGGGGGTGTTGTGGCCACAACACATCCCCGTAAATGTGCAAGCATGAGAAGGATTAGAAGCTTCCCTATTGTTGTTCCATAAGAACCAACAATCGAAGGCCTTGCTACTATCACATAAGAACCAATAGCAAGAGTGAAAAAAACAGTTGTGTCCACAAGAACCTATAGTAGAAGGGACATAATAAAACACCATATAAAGGGGAGCTAACGGGGTGGGGCAGGGCAGCTATAACCCTAGCTGCCTCGGCCCTAGTTTGTGCCTTTGATGGTTCGTGCTCTTGCCAGATCCTGATGTTGGGGCTCCCACTTTAAGTTGTGTTGCCATCGTCATTCATTTCAAGCTCTCTATTGCATGTGGGTTTGTTTTTTTGTGGTTTCTCCTACACTCTTTGTGCTCCACTACATCCATGTGTTTTTGTTGTCATTGGTTCTGTAATGCTTCTTAGATCACTCAATTTGTGTTGTTTCTCAACTCCCTTGTGCCACCATGTTGTCCCTCATCGATGGTTGTTTTTGGTCTACAAGTTTGGCTGGTGTCATGTTTTGTATGGTTTCAATTTTTTTGTCCTACCTATTTACTTTAGATGTTCGTTCCTGGGATATATGTTCCTAGGTTCTTAGGCAGCCTATGCCCAACTTTTCTACCCTTGGTGGATCATGTAAGCAAGCCACAATGCTTTATTTTGTATTGTGGGAATGTTTATAGTCTGGTTATTTGGGGATATTTGTCCTACCCTTATTTTTTGCATGTTTTTGTTTTCGTCAAATGTGTAGCTTTTTTCATCCAAGCAATATTTTTGAGTCGGTCTTTTTGCAGGGATTTTTCTCTTCCCTCGGTCTATCTCTCCATAATGCAATTTCACATTTGTAAAATTTAATTTTGTTTCTCTTTGATGAATAAAATTATGTGTCATTTTTCAACGGAAAAAGAACTTATAGTATAAGTCATTTTCTATGAGTTTTTTTATTCATTTCCGTAGTTGTTTGATGCATATGTTGGTTCACATCTTCCAATTTTTTGTAAGTTACAAACCACAATTATATATGATTTTTTTTCTAGCTCATGGGTACTTATGTTCCTACTTACATGCCTTTGGAGGGATTTTATGGTGTTCTCTTGTAAGGAATAATTAACCCCCTTTGAAATTTTATAGATTTGAAAATGTTTGGATCAATCCATAATTTATTTTAGTATCCATCAACGAAAAATGTGTTGTTCATATGGTTTAGAGATTATCCTATGATAAATAACCTAAGCATTAAGTTGTTATTAAGATAATTAGTATTGAGGCAACATACTTCTAGGTTTTTAAGGATTGTTTTAACAATATGCAGCATGAAATTTCCTTGTTTACAAGTATATTTATCCCTATATCTTGTAGAAGATCATCTTATGTATACCCATGGGAGTTTTAAGAAATATCTACCAAAGTTATAAGCAACTAACAAGATTGGATAATACAAAAGGATAAAGGACTGGCTCCAAGGGTGTCGACATTAGTAGAGAAAGAATATAACACCAATATTTCCTCCTATAGTACATATCTTCCCTAGTATTATGGTAGCCTTTATTCTCATAGGTGTGTTAAATAATTTACAGAGCATTAATATCATCTTCATTAGCATCCTTAATAACACAAGTTACAAAATCTATAGCAAACGATTTTCTTATATCTTGAAATTATTGAATTTGATATTCTTGAATGTTGGTAAGGAGAAGCAATAAAGTATAACATGTATGCCTACATAAATCCTCAAAAGACAATATTATAGTTTTTGAGAAATTGGCAAGTTATTAGGCCTGTACAAAACCTAGAATTTAATGCATATAATGATTTTTCCTAAGTCTATTTTAGTGAGTAAAAGCTACAAGAGAGATGATGAGGTATTTGCCATAAGTAAAATGTTGCCAAATTGGTTGCAATCCTTTCGATTTTTTATTACTACAACAGAAATTTCCAAGAAAAAAAGTGATCTTCTATGTTATTTTATTGTATTAATGGATAATAACTATGAAGCATTTTGGTGCATGGTCTAATCTATGTAAATTTCATATGACATTTTATATTGGATGAACGCCATTCAAGTAGCCTATACTTACAAGGTTCAAGATAACAAGGATGCACAAATCAAATAGGAAAAATATTGAAAGCATAAGGTATTAAGGAAATTATAAATAGAATTAAAACTTCTTGTTATAGATCATTTTTTCACATCATCACAATTGGCCTGTGAATCGGATCAATCAACATCCTGGAACATTTTGTCATAACCCCTTCACAAATCCCTAGGCATCACTTCTCTAAAAAGTTTGAGTTTCTTGGATAATTAGCTCAAAAACATTGTTTTTAGCTCCATAGTACCTTGCCTCCTTAGCCACCTACATTCAGTGCATGTTGCATGCCTATTAGCCAGCATTGATTAACACTTGTTGCTCTCTTCTATAGATGCACTGATTCCAGAAATTCATGAAAATAAAAAAATATTTTCGAAGCTTCCTCTTCTAGAAGCTTCCAAGGTAGTTTTAACTATTTACCATGGATAGAGAGCTCAAATCCTATCTTGGAGACCTTATCTCTTATCCCTTGAGCTCATATTCCCCTCTTAAGTGGATCTCAAGCCTAGAACGGTAATTGGATAAGAATTCCTAAACTACCACTTTCCTCCTATAAATTTACTGCCTCTCATAACGTCTGGGTTGGATTTTGGATATTAATATTACCCTCATCTTGTTTCTTTGAACCTAAATGAGTCATCACATTCATGCATTAGGGTTGGTGTTGAGGTGTGCCTTGTGACAAGGAAGGACAAGTCAACTTGGGGAGACATCTATAAGATCAGCTTCTATTTATGGTTGTAAACTTTCTCCTATATTTATCAATACAGAGAGCATATTGTTTTCCTATATTTATTGTGTTAATGTTTTCACTCATGTATTTCAATGCCATGTTGATTCATTGAATAGAGATTTTAGATTATGTTACATGGATTGTGGTCCCTTTGCTTGTCCTAATCATGTGTGCAGATTCTAATAATATCACTTGGAGCTAAAGTTGGAGCTTACAAGCAAGGAGGAAAGGAAATCTTGCTTCATATTCTAGGTAGGTTTCTTTCCCATTCTCTAATTTCTCTAAGGGAAACTCGAATCCTTTCGTCTTTTGTTGTTCTAGATCAGACCACTAGATCTAAGGAATTCACCTTTGTCCCCAATAGTGAAAATTTGGTATAACACTTCTTTTCATTACAAATTCAATGGCGACCAATTCATTAAGGCTTAGTATCCTAACAACAAAGTCTAGTTATTCAAATCTTAATGGATCTCACCACTATGATATAAAGCCAATTAACCTAAATAGGCTTAAAGAAAAATTTAAATAAATTGGATGCGCGTCTTCTTTTATGGGTCAACATATTTGAGCTTGGAAAATTATATGGATAGGAAATATCATTAATTCTCTCACTCGGTGTTATGCATGGTTCATTCCCTCATTCTATTCCAGTCGAAATAAATGCAGCATTGAACAATTTGAATATGAGAGCAAGGATCACAGAACTTCGAAATATTTTTCTCTATAACTATATCATTTAGCCTCACTAAGACATAGTGCAACAACTCTTTAAGTATATTGAGAATATTTCCTCCTCCTATGCATGAAAATTCAATGTTGGAAGCATGATGTGTAGAAATTCCTTGTAGATTCAAACTACTAATTGTAATATACTAAAACAATAGACTTGAATCTACTCTACTCATCAACGAAAACAATTAAATGATTGTAAAATCATGAATCATACAAGAGAAAGAATTCAATCAACACATTATACAATGATTTCCTAGGGAAATCCATAGCTAAAAACCCTTATTATCTGTATATCATATTAGTCAGAAAATTTATTACAATGCGTTTCTCAAGCCATAGCAACCTTTGCATTATCTCTGTCTATCTCATTGCTTCCTAGACAATATCAGACCAATACTTAACCAATTTTATTCTTTCCCAAGTCCCTGTTTCCTTTCGTTGTTCCTCAAGGAATTAGCCCCCTATTAATTAAGGAAACTCCTCAATATGAATTGTGTAATCCTCATAGGCCTTCCTTTGACTACATGCACCACCTGTATAATTCAGATGATCATACAACTGATAGTACATTGTCCCTGAACTCTAATCTCAATTGGGTCTTTCTCAGATCTGAAATGCATGAGTTATTTATGAGAGAATCATCAGCTTACTAGTTGATCACTGCATGCAGCACCACACTACTAGACCTCCCACTAATTCCTTCATTAGTTGGAACTAGTTTAACTGACTTTAACTTAGTTAGACTGAATTAATTAATTACAACTCAAAATAAACTCAACCATGGCTCCTATAATGTAGGATACACTATACATGACTCTAGTTAGACCCTCAACTTGAATTAATTGAGCCAACTAAGTCAAATTAACTTACTTAACTAATACAAGTTGTCATGAGATGTAGAATGACAACTTTATTCCCAAACTAATTCAAGGACAAAATTTAATTAGGATTTTCTTGTTGCATTTTCAACACTCTCTCTCAATAAGAAATGGATTATCTGCTACCCTAATCCTACCTCTATGAAACTCGAATTTACATCTTGACAATTCCTTTGTCAAAATATATGCATCTTGTTCCTCTGTAAGAATGTGCTTCATCAACATGATTCTCATCTGCATACAATATTTGTTAGGTCCCTATACTACTAGTGTAACCCCTTATTGTTATTAGTGCAATCCCCTTATTATATTATTATGCTCATATAGTCCCCATGTTGTTATTACTATGCACCATAGAAGCCCACTATTGTTATTGTTGTGCCCCTACAATATTATTGTTATGTAGGCTCTGATTGTATTGGGACACCTTAGACTCCTATATATAGAAAGTAGGTCTTTTCATCTGTATCATCCAAGAATTTTTCATTTGTGTAATGTAAAGGAGGTTCCACCCTCGAAGAGGCTAATTTTGAATTCGTTGACCTATCTTTTCTTCTATTTTGTGAGTTGATTGCATAACAATGTCATAGATGGTGATACCAGATGTCAATATGATTGGACCGATCATGAAAAAATGGATTCTCAAAGAGTTTGATGCAACTCTAATTATCATAGTAAATCACTTTAGGATCCATATGATGACCAAATAACCCAACAAGGATCTTCCTCATCTAGATAACCTCACAAGTGACTTGACTAGCAGCCATGTACTTAGCTTCTGATGAACTAAGTGCAATTGATATTTGCTTCTTGTTGTACCAAGAAATTGTTGTTGAACCAATACTAAATATTCCTTCTGATGTGTTCTTTTTGTCGAATGAACTCCTTACCCAATCTGCATCTATGAAGCCTTGAAGCTTAACTCCCTCTGTCTGTTTGTACCAAAACCAAACTGAGTGGTGCCTTTGAGGTATCTCAATGCATGTTTAGCTTCCTTCCAATAGAGTTTGGTTGGCTTAACCATTGCTTGACTAAGCTAATTAACTGCAAAACATATGTCTGGTCATGTGTTCACCAAATACATAAGTGAACCCACAAGTTTCCTGTAAATAGTAGTCTCCACTACTTCACATGAAATAGCATCTTCCTTCCTCTAGTTTCCTGCTAGAGGAGTCTCCATGGGCTTGCTTCTCTCCATGTGGAACTTCTTCAATATCATGTTGGCATCCTTGCCTTGAGAGATAAATAGTTCCTCATCTCTTTGACATACTTCCATACCAAGGAAATAATGCATGAACCCCAGGTCCTTCATCTTGAATTCTCTTGCAAGATCCTCTTTGCAATATTTTACCAACTTCTCATCACCTGTTAGAATTAAATCATCGACATATAACACTACAATCAACAATTTACCTTCAACACAATATGGTAAAGATTTGCATCTGCTTCAATTTTGGTGAATCCCAAATTGGTGAAATAGTTTCCAATCATGGTGTACCAAGCACAGGGTGCTTGGTTCAATCCATACAGCGCTCGCTTGAGTCTGCACATATGTGAATCTTTGTTAAAGGTCTCAAATCCTCCTGGATGTTAATTGCACACATCTTTCTCAATCACACCATTCAGGAACGTTGTCTTCACATCCATCTGGTGTATCTTCCATCCCATCTTCGCTGAAAGTGCTAGAATAAAACTTATTGAAGAGTACTTTTCTACTAGATTAAAGGTCTCCTCATAATCAATTCCCTCCACCTGAGAGAAACCTCTATCCACAAATCTTGCCTTGTTTTTCTCCACACTCCCATTTGTTGCTTGCTTTAACTTGTAAAGCCATATGGAACTCAACACTGACTTGTCTATTGTTCTTGGGACCACTTCCCAAACACTGTTTTTGATAATGGAGTCATACTCCTCAACTATGGCATCAACCCATACTAGTTTCTTCACTGATTCCTCGAATGAGGATGGCTCAATCTCTACAATCTCGCTCATCAGATCCATGTAGCCCGTGTACCAATTTGGTGACCTCCTCTGCCTACTTTGTGATGTGGGTGCTCCCACATTTTCTCTAGCATCATGCATCAATCTGTCAGCCTCTCTGGTGCACTTCCTTTCATCTCTGGAAGTCTTTGCACAGGTGGGCGCTTCCACTCTCTGCTCCTCTGCATGTGGATGCTCCACATCATCCTACAGTTCTTCCTTTGGATCTAAAAGCTCCTCATTTTCATGTAACTGAATCTCCCTCTCAAGGGAACATCTCACGACCTTCTCTTCATCAAAATTCACATCTCTACAAACCATTGTCTCCCTGTGAGATGGAAGGTACACTTGATAGTTATGAGGTGTATCAGTGTACCCCACAAATATGCCCAACTCAACTGTTGGTTCTAGCTTTTTACTTGCACCCTTGGTAACATGACAGTAAACTGATGAACCAAAGATCCTGAAGTGTGCCACATCTGGTTTCTTACCTGAAAATGATTCTTCTGGTGTACGCATCCTGAGAATCCAATGAGGACTCTTGTTCTGTACATATATAGTTGTGTTGCACGCTTCAGCCCACAAGTGCAATAGTGGGCCTTGATCATGTAACATCACCCATGCAACTCCCACAATACTTTTGTTCTTCCTTTCAGTCGCCCCATTCTGTTATGGGTTATGGAGTTTTATTAACTCCTGTCAAATGTCTTCTAATGCATAGAAGTGCTTGAATTCATTCGACACATATTCTCCACCGTTATCACTCTTGGGAGCTCTAACTTTCCCACCATTATCTTTCTCAACAAGTGATTTAAATTCAAAAAATTTAGTGAATGTCTAATCTTTCTTCTACATGAATAAAATCTAACACTTATGAGAAAAATCACCTAAAAATATTACATAATACATGCGCTTGGTCGTGGAGGCTGTTGATCTGGATTTAAACAGGAACGCAACAAATTACAGATATAACCATAAATACAAATATGCAGTAGAAATAACACTTCATTTCATTAATATCAAATATTGAAACATGCTTACAAACAGAATGGAAATAAAACTAGCTTGGGCCATGGTAGCTTATCTCTAAGAAGAGATGTGGCAGTTGCATGCCTCTGAAATACGTTACAATGAGGATCAAGGGCCTTTTTATTATTGAACAATAAGATCAAACCCTAAACAACCAAAACCCTAACCCGAGGAGATGTAACACCAAGATTTTATGGGCCCATTGGGGTGAGTTAGATAGCCAACTTCCCGGGGTTGCGACTTGATCATATTATCTCCATTTGACGTGTATGATAACCTGTTGGAAATATCTCTCTGAGGACTATGATGGAAAATACGATTTTAAATAATAAAAAAAATGATTGTGGTAGAATGCCAAAAAAAAGTCGTTTAGGGCCTCAAAAATGGCTCCGGAAGTCTAGGACCCGAAAAACTGCTAAAAATAGTAAATTGTGCTACAATTAAGGAAACTAAAAAATTGAAAGAAAAAATGGTGGGTGGGGGTCCAAATGGAATTGGCGGGTGGCCACCAATATTCACTTGGATCATTCCTCCCCCCTTAGGAAGCAATGGTCCCCATTGCATTGAGTTCCTCCATGAGATGAGGAAACTTCTGTTGAACTTGGTCCCGGGTCTGCTTTCAATTATATGTCATATTTTATTGTACTATAAAGCCTCTCAAATTATGGTTATATGAAACTCTTGATGTATATTTGATTACAATAGAGAATGAGTATGCAATTTTTCTATCTCTGCCTCTGCTTGTAATGTTAATGGATTGCAAATTACACTAGACTATTGATGATCAACTTGCAAGAAAGATCATATTTACAAATACCATAATGGTAGGAATATTTCTTACTCAAAAATGGAAATATACATAAAAAATAGAAAATATGATAGAATGTGCATGTTGGTTAATAAAGTCTCAAGAAAATCCCCTTTAGAATAAACACACATGTTGGTATTTGTGAGAACCTATATTTTGGATGGTGATATTTGCAGGTAGTTCCAAATTTTTAGACCCTTGTTTTCATGTAATATTGATGATTTGGCTAGCTATATGTTTCTAGGAATTATCCTTTCTTTCCAACAAAAGGATAATCTTATACTATTGGAAGTACCATCACTTCAAAACAAACCATAGAAGTGGAGTAACAACACTTTGAGCACCAGGAATCAATGAGTCACTGTGCTGGAATGATTCATATGAAATCCTTGTTTCCAAAATGATGTTGATGAATTTTATGGGCTTAAGGTGACTTGATGATTGTTCTATGGTGACATTAGCACCATGGCTTGGGAAGGTGGAAAAATGACAAGCATGTGCATGTTTGGATCTCTAATTTTTGGTTTTCACACATCAAAAGTGTTGCAACAAGCCATAATATGAATACTAATGACAAAATAACCATTATAAGAAACAAGATGAAAGGAACTACCATACTAGTACCTATATTTATTAACAAACCTATCCACTCACTCCCTGAAAGACATATTTAACACTAGAATATGTTAAGGATATCTTATCAAGAAAAAGGACAAATAAGCCTCAACTTCAATGAAAATAATTTTTTTTATGAGTACTCATTATTAACTTGAAGATGCCACTATAAAAGAAGGATGAACATAAAATATATTAGCAACTGATAAACATATGCAGTCCAAAAATGAGCAAATCATAAAAATTATAATGGAATTTGATCAACCTAGTTATTAAATTCACCATTAAATATCTCCATCTCATAAACTAGTGCGTGCTTTAAGTATCAGTATATACTAATATTTCAACCGAGAAAATTTTTAGAACAAAGATACAAGTAGTGTTCTTATGATTTCAAATGAAGTTTTATATGATGGGAAAGCATCAAAATGTGATGACATGATAGGCTACATGATTAATTTGAGGTATTATCACATTAACTATGATTTAACCAACATTGCTACTCATGGAAAATTCAATACGCCAGTGAAAAATTTCGTTGTTTCATATAAAACTTAACCATTCAAATATCGCTAATCATCATTAAAATGATGGGTAGTTGATGTATCCTATGTGTGAAAACCATTTTTTTGGATGGAACAACACAATCAACTATCAGTGAAAAAATTAGCATTGAAATTTCATGACCCTTTGAATCATTGATGATCGAAACAATTTCTTATGTGATAGTTTATGGGACTTGTCAAGTTTTAATGACTATTTATGGAATCATTGGTGATCAATGACCTTGTGTTATTTTTTAGAAAATAGATTAGTAAAAGAATATCACCAGCGACTAATAGACTCATCAATGATCAATTGAATTTCTCATGTTGCACCTAAATACAATTAAAGGAATTCTCTAGATGATCGATGGGATCAATGGTTTTATATGTAGAAATTCCTTGTAGATTCAAACTGATAATTGTAGTTTACTAAAACAATATACTTACATCTACTCTACTCATCAGTAGAAATAATTAATTGATTGAGAAATCACGAAGCATACAAGAGAAATAATTCAATCAACACATTAAACAATGATTTCCTAGGGAAGCCATATCTAAAAACCCCTGCTATCTGTATATTGCATTAGTCCAAAAATAAGAGAAGATTGCAATGCTTTTCTCAAGCCTGAGCAACCTTTGCACTATCTCTATCTGTCTCACAACTTCCTAGACAAGCAAAGGCCAATACTTAACCATTTTATGCTTTCCCAACTCCCTATTTCCTTGCGTTTTTCTTTGGTAATTAGCCCCCTATTAATTAGGGAAATTCCTCAATTAGAATTGCACAATCCTCCTAGGCCTTCCTCTGACTACATGCGCCACCTATACAATTTGGATGATTATACAACTGATAGTACACTTCCCTTGAACTCCAATCTCAATTGGGTAACTCTTAGATCTGACATGCATGAGTTATTTATGAGAGAATCTTCAATTAACTCATTGAACACATGACGCATCACCCCAATGCATGACCTCCTACTAGTTCCTCCATCAATTGGAACTAAATTAACTAACTTTAACTCAGCTAAAATGAATTAATTAATTACAACTCAAAATAAACTCAACCAAGGATCCTGTAAAGTAGGAGACACTCTACATGAATCAAGTTAGACCTTCAACTCGAATAAATGAGCCAACTAAGTAAAATTAACTTAGTTAACTCGTACAAGTTGTTTTGTGATTTGGAATTACAATTTTATTCCTAATTTAATTCAAGAGCCAAATTAAATCAAGATTTTCTTGTTGCATTTTCAACGATCCATCTCAACAAGAAAGGGATTATTAGATATCCAAAACCTACCTCTATGGAACTCAAATTTTCTTCTTGATAATTCCTCAGTCAAGATGTTTGTCTGCATCCTATTCCTATGTAGAAATGTAATCCAACAACATGATTCTCCTCTGCACAAAATCTCGTAGATGGTGATACCAGATGTCAATATGCTTGGAGGATCATGTAAATCTAGGATTAACAGAGAGTTTGATACAACTTTTATGGTCACAGTAAATCACTGTAGGATCCATTTACTAACCAAATAAGCCAACACAAATCTTCTTCATCTAGATAGCTTCACAAGCTTCTTGACTAGCAACCATGTACTTTGATTATGCTAAACTGAGTGAAACTAATCTCTGCTTCCTGTTGTACCAAGAAACTATTGTTGAGTTAATACTGAATATTCCCCTTGATGTGCTCTTCCTTTCTCATGGACTGCTTACCTAATTTGTATTTGTGAAGCCTTGAAGCTTCACTCGCTCTGTCCATCTGTACCGAAGAACAAACTGAGTGGTGCCTCTGAGGTATCTCAAAACATGTTTAGCTGCCTTCCAATAGAGTTTGGTTAGCTTAACCATTTCTTGACTAAGTTGGTTAACTGAAAAATGGATGTTTGGTCATGTGTTCACCAAATACATAAGTGAACCCACAAGCTACTTGTAAATAGTAGCCACTACTGCTTCACCTGAAGTAGCATCTTCCTTCCTCCAATTCCCTGTTAGAGGAGTCTCCATAGGTTTGATTCTCTCCACGTGGAACTTCTTCAGTATCTCGTTAGAATACATTCCCTGAGAGACAAACATTTCCTCATCTCCTTGCCATACTTCCATACCAAGGAAATAATGCATGATCCCTAGTTCCTTCATCTCAAATTCTCTTACAAGGTCCTCTTTGCAAGATTTTACTAGCTTCTCATCACCTGTTAGAATTATATCATTGAAATATAATGATATAATCAATAATTTACCTTCAACCATAATATGGTAAAGGTTTTCATCTGCTTCACTTTTGGTGAAGCCCAACCTGGTGAAATAACTATTGATCCTGGTGTACCAAGCACGGGGTGCTTGTTTTAATCCATACAATGCTCATTTGAGTCTGCACACATGCGACTCTCTGTTGAAGGTATCAAAAACTTTTGGCTTCTCAATGTACACCTCTTCCTCAATCACTCCATTGAGAAACATTGTCTTCAAATCCATCTAATGTATCATCTATCCCATTTGTGCTGAAAGTGCTAGAATATATTTAATTGAAGAGTAACTTATTACTGGAGAAAATGGAGAAAATGTTTCCTCGTAATCAATTCCCTCCACCTAAGAGAACCATCTGGCCACAAATTTTGCCTTATGTTTCTCGACACTTCCATCTACTGCTTGCTTTACCTTGTAAATCCATATGGAACTCACCACTGACTTGTCTGATGGTCTTGGGACGACTTCCCAAACAATGTTTCTGATAATGGAGTCATGCACCTCTACCATGGCATAAACCCATACTGGTTTCTACACTTCTTCCTCGAATGAGGATGGCTCAATCTCTACAATATCACTCATTAGAGCCATGTAACCCGTGTATTGATTTGGTGACGTCCTCTGCCTACATTTTAATGTGGGTGCTCCCACATTCTCTCTAGCATCATGCATCAATCTGTCAGCCTCTCTGGTGTGCTTCCTTCCATGTCTGGAAGTCTTTGTAGGAGTGGGTGCTTCCACTCTCTTCTCCTCTGCATGTGGCTTCTTCACATCATCCTACGGTTCTTCCTTTGGATCTAAAATCTCCTCATTTTCATGTAACTGAAGCTCCCTCTCAAGGGAACATCTCATGGCCTTCTCTTCATCGAAATTCACATCTATACAAACCATTGTCTTCCTGTGAGATGGAAGGTACACCTGATAGTTATGAGGTGTATCAGTGTACCCCATAAATATGCCCAACTCAACTGTTGGTTCCAGTTTTTTTCTTACATCCTTGGTAACATGAAAGTAAACTGATGAACCAAAGATCCTGAAGTGTGCCGCATCTGATTTCTTACCTAAAAAGACTTCTTCTGGTATACTCATTCCTTGAACCCAATGAGGACTCATGTTCTGCACATATATAGTTGTGTTGAATGCTTCAACCCACAAGTGCAACATTGATCATGTAACATCACCCATGCAGATCCCACAATAATTTTGTTCTTCCTTTTAGCCACCCCATTCTGTTATGGGTTATGGAGTTTTATTAATTCCCGTCAAATGTCTTCTATTGCATAGAAGTGCTTGAATTCATTCGACACATATTCTCCACCATTATTTCTCCTAGAAGCTTTAACTTTCCCGTCATTATCTTTCTCAACAAGTGATTTAAATTCACAAAATTTAGTGAATGTCTAATCTTTCTTCTACATGAATAAAATCTAGCAGTTATGAGAAAAATCATCTAAAAATATTACCTAATACATGCGCTTGGTCGTGGAGATTGTTGATCCAGATTTAAACAGGAACACAACAAATTATAGATATAACCATAAATACAAAGATGCAGTAGAATTAGCACTTCATTTCATTAATATCAAATATTGAAATATGCTTACAAATAGAATGGAAATAAGACTAGCTCGAGCGATGGTAGCTTATCTCCGAGACGATATGTGGCAGTTACATGCCTCTGAACTGTGTTACAATGAGGCCCAAGGGCCTTTTTATTATTGAACAATAATAGCAAAACTTAAACAACCAAAACCCTAACCCGGGGAGATGTAACACCAAGAGTTTATGGGCCACATTAGAGTGAGTTGGACAACCAACTTCCCGAGGTCACAACTTGGTCATATTATCTCCGTTTGATGCGCATGATAACCAGTTGGAAATATCTCTCTGAGGACTACGACGGAAAAGATGATTTTAAATAAAAAAATCGTTGGCAGTAGATTGCCAAAAAAACGCCATTTAGGGCCTCAAAACGACTCTAGAAGTTTAGGACCCGAAAAAATGCTAAAAATAGTAAATTGTGCTACAATTAAGGAAACTGAAAAATTGAAAGGAACAATGGTGGGGGTCCAAGTGGAATTGGTGGGTGGCCACCAATATCTACTTGGATAATTCCTCCCCCTTTAAGAAGCAATGGTCCCCATTGCGTTGAGTTCTCCATGAGACAAGGAAACTTCTACTAAGCTTGGTCCCTGGTGAGCCACTTGCCCTAGTGAAGGAGTTGGCTTTCTTTGACAACTCAATACAGTTGTATCTTCTACTAGCGAGTGTTCTTGATTTGCGTGTCCATGATGCAATCAGTTGTGGCTTACTAAATGCAATATGGATTTAACTTTATAGGTGTGAGTTGTTCTGCAATGTCTGTTGTGTCCAGCAATGGTGGGAAGTATGGTCGAAGGCAGTCCACATTGAACACTAAGTGTAGGCCAAGGAATGGGGGAATGCTGAGCTCAAATTCATTTTTTCCCATGGCTTTGGTAATGGTGTAAGGACCATATCGGAGTGATATAAGTTTACGATAGGCTCTAGTGAGGCATTCCTATTACAAATGCAACTAGACTTTATCACCCACCCAAAACTTGTGTGGCACCCGATTTTGTTGATGTCGCTACTTGTACTTGCCATTTGATTTCTCCAAAATGTCAAGGACTTGCTAGCAGATATGTGTGATGTGCTCAATTAAGCTTTTTGCCTTATCAACTTCTGACTAGACATGAGTCAAATCTTCCTAGGTAGCTGCAAATGGTATGGCCACATCAATGGGACATAGTGGCTGGAATCCCAGGTCCACCTGAAAAGGGTTGTGGCCAGTCGAGCTATGGAGAGCCCGGTTATATTTTTGCTGGACATAGGGAATGCTCTCATCCCATGTGCGTGGATGCTTCAAGTTGTACATGCATAGAATGTGTACAATTGTCCTGTTGACAACCTCTGTCTGGCCATCAGTTTGGGGATGGAAAGTTGTGGACTTAGTGCGCTTGGTGTTGAGCATTGACCAAAGATTGGACCAAAATGTATTGAGGAACCTGTTGTCCCGATCTGAGATGATAGACTATAAGATCCCAAAGTGTACCCCACACTCATTCAAAGAAGAGTTAGGAGTGGCTTCTACTGTGATATTCTTCTTCCAAGCCACCAGAATGGCCATCTTCGAGAATTTGTCGATGACCACAAAAACACAGTCATTGCCTTGCTTAGTAGAAGGAAGGCCCGAAATGTAATCCATGGAGATGGATTCCAAAGGTTGACTAGGAGTAGGCAAAAGAGTATAGAGGCCTTGCTTCTTGATGGTCGGTTTGGCAATGGCGCAAGCAGTACAGGATCTGATGTACTTCCTAACATCCTGTCGAAGATTCAGCCAATAGAAATACTTCTGCAATGCTGCCACTATTTTCTTGACCCTAAAATACCCAATGGCCCAACTATACTGCGCTTCCCAAATCATCTTAGCTCACTCGCTTGAAGGAACACAAAGGTGTCCCAGGTGGCATAGCAGAGCACCTAGAGGTGAAAATATAGAACTTGTTGACACTCTAAGAGCATCTGGTATGTGTGACCAAACTCTGGGTCGCTTTTGTAGAGAAGTAGCCAATCAGATGTCTTGTGCCCACAAGAGTTGAGCACAGTGGTTAACGCCATGATTGATGGTCAGCCGAGCCAATATGAAACATTATTGGTGCTACCATTCTTATACTTGATATTCAAATGTAACTACTATAGGTATGTCGACCACTTTTGATGGAGATCATTATGCAACTTCCCTTGCATCTGTATGAACTGCAAGGGTTGGTGGTCTATGTGGATGACCGTTTCCTTCCCAAAAATGTAATGCTTCCATTGTCAACAAGCCTGCATAATAGAATGCATCTCTTTGTCATAAGTGGGATACTTCCGGGATGTGTTTGAAAGTGTCTCACTATGATATGCCACAGGATGCCCCTGTTGACTAAGGACTACCCCAATAGCATAGTCATAAGCATTTGTCTTGATCTCAAATGGTTGTTGCAAGTCCAGTAAAGTGAGCATTGGTGAAAAGCGGAGGCAATGTTTCAACTCTGCGAATGCCTTATGTTGAGATTCAAACCAAAATATTTTTTCTTTTTCTCCTCCCTTGGTGACTTGACTCAAAGGCTAAGTGATATGAGAGAATCCCAAAACGAACCTGTGATAGAAATTGGCAAGACCTAGAAAGCTACAGAGCTCTGTCAGAGTGGTTGAGGCTGGCCAATCCCAAATGACTTGGATATTGGCTGGATCCACATGCACCCGTCGTTCATCAATAAGGTATCCCAAATATTGAACCTGGGTCATGCCAAAAGTTCATTTCTCCAAATTGGCACACAGCTTGTGTTGTCACAGTGTTTGGAGAACCTATCAGATGTGGTGGAGGTGCTCTTCCTAACTCTGGCTGAAGATTAGGATTTCATCCAAGTATACCACTACAATTTAGTTGTTGAATGGATGCAAGATGTCATCCATCATCCTCATGAAGGTTGCAAGAGCATTTGTCAACCCAAAAGGCATAATGAACCATTTGAAAAGGCCCTCCTTGGCTTTGAAGGAAATCTTCCACACATCGAAGGGTTCGATTGGTACCTGGTGATAGTTGAACTTCGCGTCGATCTTGCTGAAATATTTTTCCCCCTTCAATTGGTCCAGAAGGTCATCCATCTGTGGGATCGGGTACCTATTCCAGATGGTGATCTTGTTCAGCACCTGGCAGTCAATACAAAGTCTCCAAATCCCATCCTTCTTTTGTACAAACACGATCGAGCTCCCACAGGGCGATGAACTTGAACGAATGTAACCTTTCTATAGCAACTCCTGAATCTACCTCTTGATTTCGTTGTTCTCCATAATGGAGCACCGATAGATTGGTCCATTGAGTAGCAGCGCACCTAGGGTCAGATCGATGGAGTGCTTGACCTGACAATGCAAATGCACCCATGTGGGGGAGGTAAAGATGTCCTCGTACTCCTCCACGGCCTTGTCCATCTGTTGTTTCCGTGTGGAGGGACCCTGTTTGAAGCTCGTGGCCACTGTCTTCTTCTTTCCCTGAGGGCATATCATCAAGAAAACAAATTTCCCTATTTTGGAAATGAGGTTACTGCATTGTTTTGCAGTAACCAAAGAGTTGGCAGTAGGTGATGCTACCTCTAGTATCTTGTACAAATTATTTCCCAAATTAACAATAACAGCACAAGGCCTTGACTCATACACAACATGTCACTTCCATAATTATGGTTTTCCTAATAATACATCACAAACATCAAGGGGAGCAATGTCATATAATACCTCATCTGTGAAGGGCTTGATGTTGTATGAAAGGCAGCACTGCTAGCTCACACGAAGATCTCGTCCTAGGTGAAGCCACCCGATGGTGTACGGTTGTGGATGTGTTGTGGTTGGTAAGCCTAGCCACTTCACGAACTCTATCGAAATGAGGTTCTCTTGACTCTCGTTGTCGACAATGAACTATAGTGGGGTACCCTTTACCCACATCTGGGAGTGGAAGAGGTGCTCCTCCTCCTCTAGATCTTTGGGTTCCTCATCGATAATCTTCTTCCCTTTGTCATTCCCCTTGTTAGGTTCTGACTCAGAGTCAGAAAGTGCATCTAATTCTGAAGCCTTTAGCTCGTCCACTACTGACTGCTTGGCCCGACACTCACTTGTGTTGTGAGTGCAACTCTTATGGAACTCACACCACTTTTTTGTGTCTTTCCTTAGCTTCACGGTGTTGTTCTTTTCTTGCAGCTTTGGTGGGTTTTCGTGGGCCACCCTACCTTGGCTTTTTCCTTTGTTATGCGGTTTGGGGGCACCCTTCCCTTGCTTCAAATTCGTAGATCCAAAGTCTCACTGCTTCTATTTAAACTTTTTCTTGATCTTGACTACATATCGGTATGTTGTGCCAAGCGAGGATATGTCTAGGGAATTCCATCTCATCCTAGATGTACCTATGCAAGAATCCAAGGTACTTGAGAACCAAATGCTTCTCAAAATCCTTGATACCAGACTTCATGCGAAGGGTATCAAAAACATTGGTAAACTCTAGCACATCTTCGTCCCTTCGCTACCGCAACATTGTCCACTTTATGTATTTATCCTCATAGCTCCTGGCAGGGTAGTATTGCTCCTTGATGGCATCCCAGAACAAGTTCCAAGTGGATTCTTCTGAAAACAGTGAGTTCGTACTTTCATCCTTCTCCTCACAGTAGGTTTCCCACCAGTCCTTGACATGGGGGGCTCCTTTGAGAAGCGCAAAGGTGATCTTTTCCCTGCTGGAAAAATCATGAAGGGAAAAATATCCTTCTAGTAGATTTAAACATTTATCTACAACGTCTGCATCTATCTAACCCTCAAATATGGGAATGTCAAATTTAACTTGTACCTTAATGGGTGTGGTGCTTCTAGAGTAACTGTCGGAAGTAGATGTGTCGCCCCTGGGTAGCCGTTGAAAGATCTAGGCAAAGTTGTCCATCATCGCGTTCCTTTATCGCTCGATGGCTTCCTTGAGCAAGATTTTGATAGGATCTCCTGGCCCCTCATCTTTCTTTTCATCCGCCATGGGATCCCATTGAGATTTGCAAGGTTTTTCTTGCAAAGGTTCGACCAGTTCAAGCCCTAACTCCTTATATCCCAACCTCGTTGGGGACATGCAAAGAAAAACAGAGAAAGAGAAGATCGCTCTTATACCACTAATCCATATTTAAATAGGAATGCAACAAATTACAGATATAACCATAAATACAAAGATGCAGTATAAATAACACCTCATTTCATTAATATCAAATACTGCAATATTCTTACAAACAAAATGGAAATAAGGCTAGCTCGGGTGATGGTAGCTTATCTATGAGAAGAGATGTGGAGGCTAAATGCCTATGAATTGCATTACAATGAGGCTCAAGGGCCTTTTTATTATTGAACAATAAGATAAAACCCTAAACAACCAAAACCCTAACCCGTGGAGACATAACACCAAGAGTTTATGGTCCTAGTTGGGGTGAGTTGGACAGCCAACTTCCCGAGGTTGCGACTTGGTCATATTATCTTCATTTAACGCGCATGATAACCCATTGGAAATATCTCTCCGAGGGCTACGATGGAGAATGCGATTTTAGATACAAAATTTTTGGTGGTAGATGGCCAAAAAAACATCGTTTAGCACCTCAAAACGGCTCCAAAAGTTTAGGACCCGGAAAACTGCTAAAAATAGTAAACTGTGCTACAATTAAGGAAACTGAAAAATTGAAAGAAACAATGGTGGGGGTCCAAGTGGAATTGGAGGGTGGCTATCAATGTCCACCTGGATCATCTATCAAGAATGATCCACACACATCTGAATGAACTCTATCAAGGGTCCAAATGGAATTGGCAGGTGGCCACTAATATCCACCTCAATCAGTTGTCAAGAACAATCCACACACATCTAAGTGAACTCTTTCAAGGATCACTTGCACTCAGATTTCCTTATCATGAAAGGTATCTTTGGTGTACTTCCCCAATGTACACCCTTTTCGTGTGTCTCTCTGCTCTAGTGTACCCTTGGGAAGTCCTGTAGAAATTTTTTGCATGATCTTCATAGCTCTGTGGTGTAAGTGATCCAATCTTCTATGCCACAACTCATCGATGTCTCATCTTTGCACCTTCTCTGCTTTTGTTCTCAAAGCATCACAGTCTTCTACATCTAATTTGTAAAGGTTCTTCACCCAAACCCTGATCTGCTTCACTTGTCCTAAGGCTATGTGACGAAGGAAATCCTTTCCTTTGCTAAATATCACATCATAGCCATGGTCATCCAACATGGCAACTAAAACCAAATTATTCTTCAAACATGGAACATACATGACATCTTCTAATGTGAGAGGAGAACAAGACTCCCTCTGAAAGGTAATAGTATCAATGTTGATTGTGCTATACCTCCCATCATCTCCCATTTCGATTTGCATCTAGAGGTCCTTCTCCTACAAGTCACTTAAGAACTCTTTGTTGTCTTTCATATGGAATGAGGCCCCACTATCTAGATACCACACACTACCCATCACCAATGTCACCATGCAAGTGATGAGGGTGAAATCCAGATCGAATTGTGAAGCAAGAACTTCACCTGCCACTCCTCCTAATGGCTTCTTGTCGGCCTTCTTGTGTGGACACTTCGTGCAATAGTGTCCCAGATCGTGGCAGTGAAAACATGTAATCTTCGACATGTCCTTCTTCTTGCTACCTTGACTAGAATCTGATTTGGAATGGGATGACTTCCCTTTCCCTTTCTTCACTTTTCTATCTAAGGCACAATTCTCCTCATCATCATGCTTAGATGAGGATCCATCTCTGGTGTTCCACTGAATCTCTTCTTATACCAATTCAGACCACAAATGCTCCCACTCTGGTAGCTTCTCCCTCCCATTGATTGAGTCCTATTAGTTATGTTAGCTCTTTGGAAGGCCTAGAAGTGCTAGGCCAACCATATAATCTTAAGAAACTTTAACATTGACACTTCTAAGCTCATCTAAACATTGGGTGAACTTGGTCAGGTACTTTGGTATTATGTCGCTCATCTGCGTCTTGATTTTCCTAAGCTTGTCCTTCAATTCCATCTTTTTGTGGTCATCGTTGTTTTGAAATAGGTTTATCTCAACCTTCCACATCACATATGGAGTCTCCTTATCATGGAGGTTCAAGGCAATATGATCTCGAAATCCTTCAAGGATAATCCTGCTCGCCTTTGCAATACATTTTCTCCACTATGAGAGATCTTGAGCATGAACTACTGGAGGCTTAGGAATATATTTTTCTATGAATTCCTCAACCATGTTGTCTTCCAACATTTCCTCCATTCTGTCCTTTCAAGCAATATAGTTTGAACTG
The DNA here is from genome assembly GCA_000404065.3 of Pinus taeda. Taxonomy (NCBI): domain Eukaryota; kingdom Viridiplantae; phylum Streptophyta; class Pinopsida; order Pinales; family Pinaceae; genus Pinus; species Pinus taeda. Next base: position 12,063 of record APFE030902681.1, on the reverse strand, counting down.
CCCTCAAGGGCATATGAGTCTCAATCCATAGAACGACATCTTGATGGCTCTAAAGTATGATACTACAAATTTGATTTCACCTGCAAAAGACAAAATCATATTCTCCTCTTATATAGTGATTTCAACTATGATACAATGTAGAAATTCCTTGTAGATTCAAACTGCTAATTGTAATATGATTAAACAATAGACTTGAATATTCTCTACTCATCGGTGAAAACAATTAAACAATCTTGAAATCGTGAAGCATACAAGAAAAAGAATCCAATCAACACATTACACAATGATTTCCTAGGGAAATCCATAACTAAAAACCATTTATATCTATATATTGCATTAGTCAAAAAATATGATAAGATTACAATGTTTTGCTCAAGCCCGAGCAACCTTTGCACTATCTCTATCTGTCTCATTTGTTCCTAGACAATCTCAAGCCAATACTTAACCACTTTTATGCTTGCCCAAGTCCCTATTTCCTTGTTTTCTTCCTCAAGGAATTAGCCCCTTATTAATTAGGGAAATTCCTCAATATGAATTGTGCAATCCTCGTAGGACTTCCTTTGATTGCATGCACCACTTATACATTGTTGATGATCATAAACTTGATAGTACATTGTCCCTGAACTCCAATCTCAATTGGGTTTTTCTCAAATCTGACATGCGTGAGTTATTTATGAGTGAATCATCAGTTTACTAGTTGATCACTACAAGCAACACCACAATACTAGACCTCCCACTAGTTCCTCCATGAGTTGGAACTAGTTTAACTGATTTTAACTCAGTTAGACTGAATTAATTAATTACAACTCAAAATAAAGTCAACCAAGGCTCCTATAATGTAGGAGACACTCTACATGACTCTAGATAGACCCTCAACTTGAATTAACTAAGCCAACTAAGTCAAATTAACTTACTTAACTAATACAAGTTGTCATGAGATGTGGAATTATAATTTTGTTCCCAATTTAATTCAAGGAAAAAATTAAATTAGGATTTTCTTGTTGCATTTTCAACATGATGGTACCATTAGCTATGCAACAATGGGATAGTAAAATATATGGATGTGTTCTAGTACTCATTAAAGACAATAATTGTCCTTAACAACACATAAATGCTTTACACCTATGGGTTCCCATAGGAAAGATGCAATTCCATACATCAACATACTTTGCATAATTGAATAGAACTACGTGTGTAAAGCTTCTAAAGTTATGTTGTAAGAAAAACTATGCTAATCAATCAAGTAATCAGAAGCTTGTTTCTTCCTACTGAAGAAAATTTGAAGAGCATTGTTCAAATATTAGTGAAATGGGATTATTTATAAATGTTTCATAGAGGATTTTAAATTTGATTAACAAATGCTATGAACCCATGCAAGCGAGATTGAAATATCTCAACACCATTACATTGAGCTGAGTTGGTTGGTATGCATTCGAAAATGAGAAGGCAGCATTCAATGTGTGTCGTTATAGCTTGGTTGATGTAGAGTTATAGGGTTGCATAAGGAAATGAAACACACTTAGGGGTGATGATGAGTTGCAGAATTATTATATTTCAACATCATCTATTCCCTATTTTTAATTATTTTCTCTTCACTTGTGACCCAATATTTTCCCATTTTTAATGATTGTATCCGAGATTTAAGGTTTAGGTGTTTCCAATTACATTTCTTAGTATTGCACTAAATTATGATTAACATTAAGGAGAAATAGCAGATTTTGTATTTACTTTTGAAGTAATGGTTAACGCATGGACAAGGTGTTGTAGGTTTATAGGATGACTTTGTGACATTGCCCATTTTATATCCTATATACTTGAGTTCTATTTTAGCTTCTGCTAAGAAGTCAAACTTCCCAACTTGTAAATCCAAGCCTCTAGTTTGTACATTTTATGAATGTCTGGCAAAGATGGCACATAGATGTGAGACAATGGTTCATTACCTTATGGATCCTAGATAGTACAATTGTTTATGCAGACCCATGAATTAAGGTTGCAACACATATAAAGTCATAAAACTGAATTATTATTAAATAACCATATATCATTTTTTTATTGATAAAATTGAACCTCGACATATCATTGCAAAATGGGGATTGTGGAACGAGCATCAAAATATTTGTGGGACAAATATTTGCATTTGAAATTCACTAATGAAATATACCATGGATTTGAGGACCCAATAATAAAGTAAACAAAAATTAGAAGATAATCAAGCATATACTCAAAGCATTAATGGAGATCCCACAAATTCAATGTTACAACTATTTAGGGCATTTCACAAATGATTTTAAATGTTGGGGGGTGGACTTCTAGATACCCACACTTGCAAACAAGTTTTTTTTATATACTTAAGAGTTCTAGATTCACTTGGGAAGCTACAACTCATGTGGAATTCCAGTAGTTGATTTCTACAATTGAATTATAACCAAATTCACCCTTGACATGTGGAAAAGAGCTACAAAAACATTTTTCTGAAGGGGGAATACCCAAAATATCTCTTCCTATTCAGTATTCGTTTTAGAAATCCATTCCAATAACTTGGGCTGCGGAATGTTTTTATCAATCCCTCATTAATATTTTTTGTTTATGTTTCAAGCATTCCATATATAAAAAGAGTCATTCGCCTCTGCAAGAGGGAGAGGACCCTAAGAGTTGCAAGCTCTATTGTTGACATTATAATATCTTTCTAACAATAATATATCTAATTGATGTTAAATTTATCATGTGTGATTTCTCCATAGTGTGCATGGGTTTGATCTCATAGATGAGAAGAGGGGCCAAACCTTTGGAGGGAGCCCACTCCTAGGTGAGAAACTATGTAGCTCCTTGTATATATTATAGTTTTGACCTTGTTTATTTTCATTCATCAATATTAATTTCCTTCGTAGTTTTTAATTGTTTCATTCCCTAGGGAATGCTTTGTTGTGGAAAAATGTTATTTAACTGTAATTTTGGAGCCACTAATAGTTACAAGCTTAATAGTGGAGAAAAACAAGTGTTATCAAAAGACAAGGTCATTTATGGTATCACTCTAAGAGGAGTCATTCATTAGAATTGAAATTATAAGTGTTAGAAGCTAGTTTTGTAGTTATGAATGACTAAGTTTATCTATTTTGTAGTGTGACTTACTTCTTATTCTAAAGCATGGTATGTTTCATTCTGTAAAATTATTCAATTCCTAGATTAGTTTTTATCCAATTTTGCTAACAAGAGTGATGATTTATGAAAATAAGAAGTACCCAAATCATGCTTAATGACTCCTTGATGACAGTAAGGTTATTGTTCCTAGTGATTCTTGGTGCTAGCAGGGTTAGCATGATCAGTGTTCAAGTACATGATCACTACCAAGAGTGATTGAGCTAACCTTGGAATTTTTTAGCATAATGATGCAATTTCCTTTCATAGATTAGAATCATATAAGAATTGTCCAACTAAATGAAAAAAAAAAAAAAAATATCTTGAATATACTATGAATGAAATCTCGCCAGCATTAGTACCCTAAGTTGGCAATTTAATGATGATCTATCTTATTCCCAATTATATGACAATAAAATAGCTCTTCACTAATTCAACCTAATAAATATAATAAACCTAGTAAATCTAGGTTAACCTAATAAATCTAGGTCAACCTAGTAAACATATTAAACCTAAGTCAGCCTAATAAATCTAATAAGCCTAGTAAATGTAGGTTAACCTAATAAATCTAGGTCAACCTATTAAACCTAAGTAAACCTAATACACCTATTAAACCTAGCAAACTTAGGTAAACCTAGGTCAACCTAGTAAACCTAGATCAACTTGGTAAACCTAGTAAAGTTAGGTGAACCCAATAAACATAGTTAACTATGGTTGACCTAGTAAACATAGATTAACCTAGTAAACAGAGATCAACCTCGTAAACCTTGGTCAACCTTAAACCTAATTTAACCTAATAAACCTAGGTCAACTTAAAACCTAAGTCAACCTAGTAACTAATTTCAACCTATTAAACCTTAATCAACCTAGTAAACCTAATAAACCTAGGCCAACCTTGTAAATTTAGGTCAACCTAGTCAACTTAGGTTAACCTGGTCAACCTAGTAAATCTAATAAACCTAATGAATGCAATTCAATGTAACAAACCTAGGCCAGCCTAGTAAACCTAATAAACCTATGTCAACCTAGTTCAACCTAGTAAACTTAGGCCAACTTGGTAAACCTAATAAATTTAGGCTAACCTAGTAAAACTAGTTGATTATGATTGACCTAGTCAATGTAGTAAACATAAATCAACCTAGTAAACCTAATAAACCTATATAAACCTAGTAATATAAGTTAACTTAGTAAGCCATAGGTCAACCTATCAAACCCAATAAACTTAATAAACCTAGGGAAACCTAATAAAGTTAGGTCAACCTAACAAACCTAGAAAAACTAGGTCAACATAGTAAAACAAGGTTAACCTAGTAAACCTAATAAAGCTAGTAAACTTTGGTCAACCTGGTCGACCTAGTAAACCATGGTTAAGCTAGTAAGCCTAGGTCAACCTAGTAAACCTAGGTCCATATAGTAAATCTAGTAAACTTAGTAAATGTAGGTCAACCTAATAAACCTAGTTAAATCTAGTAAATTTATGTCTACACAAGTCAACAAAATTCAATCTAGTAAACCATGGTTAAGCTAGTAAACATAGGTCAACCACAGTCATCCATAATCAACCATGCTAACTATGGACGATTATGGTTGACCATAGTTAAGCTAGTTAGAACATGGTCTAATATGGTTATACTATTGCAAAAATCCATAAAAATATTAATATTATTATTATTATTAAATGTTAGGAACCAGCTCACAAAAAGATAAAAAGATAGATCAACACCTTAGAATTCAGCCTCTTCGAGGGAGAAACCTCCTTAACATTCAACAAATGAACAATTCTTGGATGAAACAATGACAAAACCTCCTTTCTATATATAGGAGTCTAAGGGGTCACAAATATAACCAAGCCAACAATAACAATAAAATATAAGGCACAAAAATAACAATAGTGGGGTTCTGTGGGGTACAATAATAATAATATGGGGACAATAGGGGCACAACAATAACAATAAGGGATACAATGACAATAGTAATGGGGGAATCACTAGTATTATAGGACCTAACATGCCCCTCTCCTTCAAAAAAGTGTTGTCCTCAACGCTTGAGTAGTTATGGGTGCTTCTGTATAAAATTCTCATCCTCCCATGTGGAATCTTCAACGGATAAGTTCTTCCACTTGATGAGATCCTCTGAAATTGATCGATTTCGTAGCTGTCGAGTTATTGTTTCTTTGATGGCTTTAGGTTCCAATATCATTTTTCCTTCCTCATCAAGTTCTAGCAATATTGTTTGAACTAGAATCTTGTCACCTATAACCTTCTTTAAGCATGAAACATGGAAAACTAGGTGCACTCGGGAAGCTACAGGAAATTCCAATTTGTATGCCATAGTACCTGTCATTTGCAACACCTTGTACAGAACATAATACTTTGTTGATAATTTATTATCCTTCTTAGCTTGCTTGAGGGACATTTGTTTATATAGATGTAGCCGTAGGAATACACAATCACCTACATCAAAACTTCTTTCGTTGCGATGTTGATCTGCCTGCTGTTTCATTGAATTCTGCACCAAGGTAAGGTTATCCTTTAAGAGTTGGAGAACTTGTTGTTGATGCTCGATGTAATATTCCACTGCTTGAACCTTAGAATTTTCTTTTAAATATGATGTGATGGATGGTGGATGATATCCATAAAGTGCCATAAATGGGGTCATTTTTTTGCAGTATGGAAGGAAGTGTTAGACCACCATTCAACCAGAGGCAACCATTTGACCCATTGTTTCTGTTTATCAGATACAAAGAAACGAAGATATCCTTCCAAACATTAGTTTACTATCTCAATTTGCCCATCAGATTGAGGATGATAAGATGAGCTATGAGCTAACTAAATCCCAAGACAAGAAAATAATTTTGTCCAAAAATTTCCAGTGAAAATGGGATTTCTATCACTTACAATAATCTTTGGGTTTCCATGTAGCTTTTGAATTGTTTCCATAAACGTAGTAGAAACTGTACTTGCTTTGAATGGATGAGATAATGCACAAAAGTGTGCATACTTGGTAACTCTGTCAACTACCACTATGATAACAGCTTTTCCTTCGGACTTGGGTAAACCTGTGATAAAATCCATTGAAACCTCCTCTCAACATTGGCTTGGAATGGATAATGGTTGTAATATTCCTGGGGTCTTAATTGCTTCAACTTTGTTTTGTTGGAAAACCAAACATTCCGCCACAAACTTTTGAATATCCGATTTAAGTCCATCCCAAAAAAAATCCTTCATAACCATGTGGTAGGTTTTTAGAAATCCTAAGTGCCCTCCTAAGGGAGAGGTGTGCAATTCCCTAAGAATCTTTTGTTTGAGTTAGGAATTCTTACTTAGTTATAACTAATCCTTGTACCATAACGAATCATTTCTCCAGCTAAATGTATCAGATGTACTGTGATCTTGTTGTATCTTTTGAATGAGTGCCCACACTTCCTCGTCATTCTTCAATTCATCCCTTGCTTTGTTTATCCAATTTGGTTGGATAATAAAAATGGTGCAAAGAAATTCTTCCACATTCTCATCTTTTCTTGAGAGTGCATCTGCCACAACATTTTACTTCCCTTTTTTGTAGTTGATTTCAAATTCATAGCCCAACATCTTTGTGACCCATTTTTGCTGCTCTTCTGAAGATAATCTTTGTTCCAAAAAGTATTAAGACTATCATGATTTGTTTTACCTTGAAGTTCCTTCCCATTAGGTAGGTTCGCCATTTCTTAAGTGAATGTAGTATTAGCAGCATTTCCTTCTCATAAATAGATTTGTGTAAATACTTTCCTTTGATTGGACGACTTTCGAAAGCAATGGGTCTTTGTTCTTGCATTAAAACAGCACCAATTCCATTTCCTGAGGCATCACATTCCATAATAAAGGTTTTTGTGAAGTCCAGTGTAGCTAAAACTGGTGCTTGGCACATTGCCTCTTTAAGATGTTCAAAGGCCTTCATTGCTTCTAGAGTCCATGAGAATGCATCTTTCTTCAATAATGTTGTTAGAGGTGCTGCTATTCTCCCATAATTATAAACAAACTTGTGATAATACCCTGTCAACTCGAGAAATCCTCGTAGATGCTTTATGGATGTGGGGATTTTCCATTCCTTAATGGTTTTAATTTTTCTAGGGTCTCTACCTTAACTCCTTCATGAGATACAATATGACCCAGATATTCCACCTCTTGTACTCCAAAGAAACATTTGGATCTTTTTGCATATAATTGTTTCTCTCCAATAGTTGTAGCACCCTGTCAACATGTTCAACATGATCCTTCCAAGACTTGTTGTAGATTAGTATATCATCATCAAAAATACTAACACAAATTTTCTAAGGAATGGTTTGAAAATTGAATTCATCAAACCTTGAAATGTTGAGGGTGCATTGGTAAGGCCAAAAGGCATGACCAAAAATTCATATGACCCTCATGAGTTCTAAATGTTGTTTTCGGAATGTCTTCAGTCTTCATTCTGATTTGATGATATCCTGAATGAAGATCCAGTGAAGTAAATTGATCCATGCAATTCATCCAGTAATTCATCAATGACAGGAATCAGAAACTTATCTTTAATAGTGAGCTTGTTGAGCTCCCTATAATCTGGACACATGCGCCATGATCCATCCTTCTTGTGCACCAATACTACTGGAGCAAGGAAAGAACTTTGACTTGGTTGAATTATACTAGCCTCTAGCATTTCTGCAACCATACGTTCAATTTCACTCTTTTGGGCATAGGGATATCTGTATTGCCTGATGTTTGGAGGAACACTTCCTGGAATCAGATGAATAGCATGATCATGATCACGAATAGGTGGGAGACCTTTGGGAGTCTCAAATACCTTGGAATGATTGTCCAAGACTTTTTGGAGATCTGAGAAATAGATGATTCCAATGTGGAAACATCTAGCGAACATAATTGTGCAATTACATCTCTTTGTTCCTTTTTTAGAATTTGTCATACCATTAGAGCTGATTATCTTTCCCGGTTTCCCTGCAATACCCCTTAATTCAACTTCCTTTCCTTCCGCGGAAAATTTCATGAAAAGTTCTTGAAAATTAAAAGCTATTGTACCCAAGGATTGTAGCCATTGGACTCCTAGTACAACGTCAGCACCTCCCATTGGAATGGAAGGCATTGGGCTAGTCAATACATATTCTCCCATGGATAGCTTGATATTATGGCACTTTCCAGAGCAATTTATCATTTCTCCATTTGCAACCATCGCTTGACACTCTGGTGCTGGATATAGGAAGCAATTCAATTCTTTTGCTACCTTACAATGAATAAAATTGTGGGTACTCCCTGAATCAATCAACACTATTACCTTTGTCTTCTTGATTTGTCCGTCTATCTTGATGGTTTGAGGAGTGGTAATTCCAGCCATTGCATTACAAGATATGGTAGGATTCATTTCTTCTTTATCTAGGCTTTGTTCCTGGAGTATATCCTCTTCCTTTGACCTTTCTTGCTCCTTTTCTTCTTCCTCTTAACAATTGATGTAGAATAATTTCTTCTCAGCACACTTATGACCTTTAGTGTATTTGTTATCACAACTGTAATAAATCCCTTTTGCTCTCTTTTCTTCCTATTGTTGTGGTGTCAACCTTATAGGTTGTGGAAGACTAGGGGCAACAACACTTCCATCTTTATAGTTGTGAGTGGTATTCTTCTTAGTTTCCATAATTTTGCTTTCCATTTTTCTTGGTAACCTAAATGCCTTCTCTAATGAATCAGGTTCCCAAAGGAGAACATCATGTTGGATATTATCCTTTAAAGTCCCTATGAACACATCAATCCTATGCTCCTCTGGAATATTTTTTACCCTTATGTTCAATTTTTGGAACTCCTCAGTGTGATCCATTATTGAACCCTTTTGTTTGAGACTTATCAATTGGCTAAAAAAAGTGTTGCTTTTTGTATCCTCATAATGTGTTGTCAATTCTTCCGTAAAAATTGCCCGAGTGATAATTTGTTTACGAGAGCAAAGCCATTGATACCATAAAAACTAATTTGGTTCCAAATATAAAGTTGCAATACGTACCTTTTATGTGTTTTGCACATTATTGATATCGAAAAATTGCTCCATTTGTAATATCCAGGTTGCGGGATCCTTGCCATCAAACTTCCTCATATCGATTTTTTGAATATGGTGGGTCTTTGGTCCAACATTAGAGTCTATGAAATCATGATTAACATTTCTTTTGTTCTCATCATCAGTTTCCTTTACTACCCTTTCACCATTAGTAAGCATTTCTTGTAGAAACTTTGTCAAATATGTCTTCAAATCTTCCATGCCTGTCTTCAAATCTATCTTCAAATCATCCATCTTAGCTTCCACGTCATTCATATTAGCTTCTACGCCTTTCTTTAAACAATCCATCTTAGCTTCTACGAATTTCTTTAAACCATCCATCTTAGCTTCTACATCTTTCTTTAAATCATCCATCTTAGATTCTGTTACTTTTTGTGCAAGTGACACTTGTTGCAATTGGTCTCGTAATTTTGATATATCATGTTGCATTTACTCCTCTTCTTCATGAGTCATGCTAGAGCTTTCAGGTTGCTTAATAGGTGTTTGCATTTTCTTTCCTCAAGGGATAAATTATCGATAATAATGCTTTACTATGCTCTTTGAATTCCTTCAAACTAATTTTTCAAACCAAGCTTATGCAAAAATTTAAAAAAAAAAAATACACACCTTTTTTCACTTTGTAGGAGCTTGATATTGAATCTGATGTATCTCTGTAATTTCTAATCATCCAATTCTAAAATTGCGATCTACAGTAGCCCTCTGCATCCTCTTTCCAGTGCCACCAATCTAATCCAAATTGGATTCTCCAAGGAAGAGTTATGCCAAATCTCCCACAGCGACCTGATTATAGACTAGTTCAATAGAGCGAACTTGTATGACGTGCCACGAGTCACTATTTCAACCTTTGGCTCTGAAAAATATATACAAGAAACTACAGTTTGTTCTCTTTTGGTACCTTCTTACTAAATTTCAATATGATGCTCAGAGAGAAAGTTATGATGATTTTCCCCAGGGCACCTGTTTGGAATGTAATTTAAGAGTCTGCAAAAAGACCAACTTCCTTAGATCATATCTCCACAAATGTAGTGCGAAAATATTTGAAATTCGGACCCGAGGTTCAACACGATTTCTTCTAAAATGGGATTTTTTTTTAGCTTCTAAAACATTGTAGAAAAAAAAGTTATAGCGAAAATGCCACAATGACCTATTTGGAGCAGCGAAACCCTAGAATCCAAAGATATGAAACCAAATGTTATGAAACCAACTAAAAAAAAGATAGAAAAGATAGATCAACGCCTTAGAATTCAGCCTCTTTGAGGGGGAAACCTCCTTTACATTACATAAATGAGTAATTCTTGGATGATTCAAATAACAAAACCTCCTTTCTATATATAGGAGTCTAAGGAGTCACAATATAACCCAGCCGACCTAACAATAAATAATACAAAGCCACAAAGATAACAATAGAGGGATTCTTATGGGGCACAATAATAACAATATT